>PVIU01004919.1:0-72611 GCA_004026605.1 Ondatra zibethicus | reverse complement strand
CAGACATGTGGATAGCAAAGCTGGGATGGGGGGGTTCTCTAATGCAATTGCTCTTACCACAACCTGGAACCTCAGTGTGTTTATTAGGTACAGCACTGGGGAGGGCTTAGCTAGTCTCAGTAGGAGGTCTCTATGGTTGAGCAGTCTCAGGGTGTTTGGGGGAGGAGGAAGTTGCAGTTGCTAGTCTTTGTGGAACACCAATAGTCATCTATGCTTTGGCTCCCAAGAAAAGCTTTGCCATTTCTCCTGAGCCTGACGCATATGGGTAATGGCTTTGCCAATTGTCTCATGGGTCTGAGGCTTTGGGCATCCTCAAGATGTGGCCATTCCTATGTCAACATACATAATCACGCAGATCCCTACACACATACACCTAACGGCTGAGCCATCTCCTCTCCTGCCCCCTTTTAGTTGATTTTAATGGGCATAGAATTGCCAATTTAGCTAAGATATTCTGAAATTATAGCAGAGACTGTCTTTCAGGTGACCAGTCTGTTGCAGTCACTTAATATCTAGTTCAAAACATTAGAAATTAGTATGGTCATAAGAATAACATTACACCCGGGTGGTGGGGCACACACCTTTAATCCCAGCACTTGGGAGTCAGAGGTAAGTGGATCTCTGTGAGTTTGAGGCCAGCCTGGTCTGTGAGAACTAGTTTCAGGACAGCCAGGGTTGTTACACAGAGAAACCCTATCTTGGAAAACCTAAGTAAATAGAAGAATAACATTAGGAACCACAAAGTTAGTTAGTAACTTTGGTTATATTCTTTTGTATAATTAAATATAATATTTAAAAAATATTTTTACTTTTAATTATGTGTATGCATGTGCATCCGTGTGTGGGTTTGTACATGTGAGTGTTGGTATATGAGACAGCCAGAAGCCTCAGATAGCCCTGGTGCTTGAATTATAAGTAGTTGTGATGTGAGTGCTGGGAACAAAACTTGGGTCCTCTGAAAGAGTAGTATGTGGTCTTAACCATTGAGCCATCTCTCCTAACTCCTAAATATAATATTTTTAAATTAGTAAAAATGGCATAATTCTTGCTGGGTGTGGTGGTGTTCATCTTTAGTTCTAGCACTCAGGAGGCAGAGGCAGGTGGATCTCTTGAGTTTGAGACCTGCCTGGTCTACAGAGTGAGTTCAGGAGAGTCAGAGCTACATACTGAGACCCTGTCTCAAAACAACAACAGTAACAAAACCAAACTTGATCTTTGCCTTCAATTGAATTTACATCTAGTGGGAGAACAATTTGATAATTATAAAAATGCAATTGTAATATTCTCAGTGATCTGTACACCGAACAAATATTAGCCAAGAAAAGTGAAAGGCAAGCTACAAATCTAACTGAAAATTTTCTACATTTCTAGTTATATTCTTGAAGTGAAAGTGGTTTTGAAAAGAATGTTAATTTTTAATGTGTGGGGTTTGTATGCGTGTGGGAGGGTGGTAGGGGGTGCAGGTGTGGTACATGTACCATGTGGGAGGTCAGACGAGGATGTTATGTTTCTGTTGCTCTGCATCTGAAGCTCACTGTTTGGGCTAAGCTGGCTGACCAGGGAACTCTCAGTAGCCACCTGTCTCCAGCCCCCAGTTACAGGCGTATCCACCCGTCGCCAACCTCCAATGTTACAGTTACAGCCGTGCCCACCTGTCTCCAACCTCCAATGTTACAGTTACAGCCGTGCCCACCTGTCTCCAACCTCCAATGTTACAGTTACAGGCGTGCCCACCTGTCTCCAACCTCCAATGTTACAGTTACAGGCGTGCCCACCTGTCTCCAACCTCCAATGTTACAGTTACAGGCGTGCCCACCTGTCTCCAACCTCCAATGTTACAGTTACAGGCATGCCCACCTGTCTCCAACCTCCAATGTTACAGTTACAGCCGTGCCCACCTGTGTCCGGCCCCTAATATGACAGTTACAGGCATGTTGAACCACATGTTTCTTTTTATGTGGGGGCTGGGATTCTAATTCCATTCTTCATTTTTGTAGAGCAAGTGCTCTTACCTACTGAGCCATCTTCCAAACCCTGAAATTAATCAGTAATAGTTTTTATTTAAACGTATATGAAAAAAATCAGTGTGACAGCAATATTTGAAATGTGATTCTTTTCCTTACTATATCTTTGAAATCCTTGGAGTAGCCATATTTTAAGTAGCTACAAGTAGCTAGTGGCTACTATACTGACAGGAAAATTCTTTGCCCATGTTGAAAAATTCTATCGTCGCGAACAATAATTCTCAATTGAATGGAGAATTCAGGCTTGATTATCTTCTAACAACCACCTATGATTTTTTCCATGTGTGAGGGAGGCTTTCGAGTTATCCCTGTCTTCATGGTTCATAGTGCTTACATTATCTTATGTAATATCGAGGAAGGATCCAATAGTAATATGCAAGGATTTTTTTTTTATTTGTTTTTGTTTTTTTCTGGAGACAGAGTTTCTCTGTGTAGCCCCATCTGTCCTGGAATTAGCTATGTAGACCGGGCTGTCCTGGAACTCACAGAGATCCACCTGCCTCTGCTTCCTGAGTACTGGGATTAAAGGTGTGTGCCACCACTGCCCAGAGCAAGTTTTTCACACTTCAGATGGAATATATATATATATATATATATATATATATATATATATATATATATATATATATGGTGTCTGTGTTACAGCTGTGTTAGAGACCATAAGGTCACTCCTGAATTCTGATTCAGTGTGCTGTGCTAAAATCCCTCTTCTATGAGTTGTGCAAAAGAAATACACTCCTCCAGTGACTCTTTTTTGCTTCCACTCAGGATGTGTCTGGTCCGAATGAAGCAGGAAGGCCGAACTGGAAAATACATGTGCCGGATCATAGTTCACTTTATGTGGGAAGACGTGGAGCAGCGAGGCAGAGTGATGGGGGTAAGCTCACCTGCAGAGGCCAGTGCTGGACAGCCGTGATGGAAGAATGTCTGACCTGATCTGAGCACTCTCTTCGGGATGGCTCTGCTTTGAGATCTGTGTGCAGTGTTGCCCAATGTCAAGGAGGCAATTGAGCTTTGCTCTCTTTTTTGCCTCTTGGGAGCCTGACATACCATGGATACTTTATGGGTTTGTGCACATTATTGTGGTTTGTTGGTATGAGGATGTCTTGTATACAGAAGAAGATAGGATGTGGTGTTAGGGAGGGTGGAATGGGGAACCAGATGTCAGTCTAGTTTAAGGACGCTGCCTTTGACCTTATTTCAGTGTTGAGTTAGTTCCCTTTTTAAGTTCTTTGGTTGATTGCTTCATTGGTTTTGATTTTTTTTGAGACCTGAACTCTTGTATGCTGTCTGAGGACTTGCTGTATAGTGAAGGGTGGCTTTGAACTTGTGATTCTCCTGCCTCCACTTCCTAAATGCTAGGATTATAGGCTTGCACCACCATACCTAACTCTCTAAGTTAGTCCTTATTGGAAGATCCTGGTATGGGGCCTGTAGTCCTAGGAACTAAAGAAAACTCTGGTCACTAGCAACCTAGAAGATTGTGGGAAGATACCCATTGAAAATAAATACCTGCTGGGCGGTGGTGGCACACGCCTTTAATCCCAGCACTCAGGAGGCAGAGGCAGGTGGATCTCTGTGAGTTCGAGACCAGTCTGGTCTACAAGAGCTAGTTCCAGGACAGGCTCCAAAGCCACAGAGAAAGAAACCCTGTCTCCAAAAAACCAAAAAAAAAAAAAAAAGAAAAGAAAAGAAATACCTTAGGGGCGCTGGCGAGATGGCTCAGAGGATAAGAGCACTGGCTGCTCTTCCAGAGGTCCTGAGTTCAATTCCCAGTAACCACATGGTGGCTCACAACCATCTGTAATGAGATCTAGTGCCCTCTTCTGGCCCATAGGGATACATGCTTGCAGAATATTGTATACATAATAAATAAATAAATATTAAAAAAAGAAAAGAAATACCTTAGTAAATTCAGTAATTAGCCTGAGAGAGGAGAATATAGAACTTACATTTGTGTGTATGTGTGTGTGTGTAGAATGACTGCTAGCTTTAGAAAATACGTGGTACTTGGTTTTAGGCGTGTGCATGTTTTATTATACATGATCTCATTGTTTATGTACTCTCATGCAACTCTCTCTTTGCTCTGCATTGTTTTGGAAGTCTTTCCCGCTGCACGGGTGTTCGGTCACGGCTGACCTTTATTGTTGTGCCCGTTGCCACACACTCCTACGCTATTGTCTCAACCCCGTGTACTTTTTCTTTGTGTTAAATTGCAATCTTTGAGACTTATACCTTGTATGTAGGTGATGGCTTCCTCTTGGGATCCTGGGTTGAGGGTTTTCTTATGTCTTTAAAGGAACTGTTGTGTAGAACGCACTGTAAACATGGGTTTGCCTTTAAGTATCTTTATGAACATTCACATGACACCCTGTGGGGACAGCATGACATTGGCATTTCTGCTCGTTCTGAGAACATGAAACATCAGTTGTGCGTTTTATCATCTCCATTTTGAAGTCATGAGCTCTCTCTCTTTAATGTGTGTATATTCCTGAGTGCATGTATGTGTGCCACATAGATGCAGGAGCCCAAGGTAGTCAGAAGAGAGTGCCGGACCCCTAATGCCTTTAATTATACAGTTGTGAGCCACCATGTGGGTGCTGGGAACTAAACCCAGGCACTCTTTAAGAACAAGTGGTGCTCCTAACCACTGAGCCATCCTTCAGGTCCCTTACTGAGCTGTTTTTGTAACTGTCCTCCTTGGTTCTTGTTTCCTTTCTGCCACTGTCGTGCCTGCTGGCTTTCTTTGCAGTCGAGAGGGCGGTCAGCAGACTAAGCGACTCATTCAGTTGGATTTTCTACGTTCTCAAGTGTTTACTACTCAGTTCTGTGGCAGCACACATTGGACTTAGGCTGGTGTTGGCATCTCAACCCACCCTCTTAGTGATGGCCAATAATACCCTCTGGCTAGCCAAAGCCTGCGCTGACTGCCAGGTGTTGCCTTAGTGGCTCTTCCATTAAATGAACCTGTTTGGCTTATCTCTTGTTGACTGATCTCTGCTGGCACTGGGGCCACTAGAACCATGTGAGCCACAGCTGTCCTGTCCTAAATAGCCTGATAATCCAGAAATCGCTGACTTCTGGACCACAGGAATTTTTTAATTACACCCTCTCCCACTGATTTTTCTCTTCCATATATAACAGCAGCTGGCAGTTTGCGCCTTCTCGTGTGCTTTGTGTGTAATCTCCCTCCTCCTCCATCGTAAGCTTTATGAGAGCAGGAAACTGTCTTATTCTATTTTTGGTGACATCAATGGTTACATAGGATGAGTTAAATGGGAACATAAAGTAAACTTCAGCCTCTGCTATATTCTGTCTGTTTGTTTGAGACAAGTTCTCCTTAGATATCGCTAATTGGCCTAGAACTTACTATGTAGACCAGGCTGGCCTCTTACTCATAGAGATTCACCTGTGTTGCCTCTCAAGTACTGGGATTAAAGGTGTGCAGCATGATGCTGGTATACCCTGTTTTAAGGTAACTTATTAGATAAATAGTACTTGATTCATTCCTTTCTGGTACAGTCTTACAGGAGTCTTTTAATTTTTTTTCTCCTCTATTTTGTGCATTTGGATTGTTGTAGATGGTGTGCTGTCCTCTAATGTGGTGTAGTGTACCTACAGTTGATCTGGTGACCTTGAAAGAGTACACTTGTGATTCAGTAAGTTTCTGACAGGGACAGGGACTCTGCTTTTCCTCCTTCCTTACCTCCCTCCCTCTCTTCTTTCCTTTCTCTCTGTCTCTCTTTTCCAGAGCATCCCAGGCTGGCCTTGAACTCACTGTGTAACCCATGATGACCTTAAACTTCTGATCCTCTTGCCTCTACCTCCCAGATGCTGAGATTGTAGGTGTGCACCATCATCCTGTTTTTCATTGTGCTGGGAATGAACCCAGCGTGCTAGACAAGCACTCTACCAGCTGACCACGCCCTCGGTCCTGAGAAGTTTTTCTCTCCTGTCTCTTTCCCAGGAGAAAAGACAGTCTGTAACCCAGACTGACCTTGATCTCACTGTATAGCCAAGGATGACCTTGGATCTCTGGTCATCCTTTTGCTTCTATATCCCAAGTTCTGGGATTCCAGGTATCCACCATCACATCCAGTTCAGGGTGTCCACTCTTCCAACAACTTCCAGGTTATGTCTGTGTTTTAATAGGGCTGTCAGTGTCAGTGATTCTCCTAATATAGGCTCTTAAATTGCCTTCATGTAGAGAAATGCCCAAGCTCTGGCTTAGTTACAAAAACTATAAATGAAAGATGGTGTTTTAAAAATAGAAATTTAGAAGAATTGGGTAATTACTGTTGTTACTTTTTATTATATTTGACACCCCCTTTCTAACTTGATGTTATAAACAGGCACCTTTGCTATAGAAAAGGCAGTTGTGTATTGACCCCATATGTTTTGAGAGTGTGCAGGTATGGGGGCTCTCGGTTTTAGCATACAGCCTGCAGCACTGGGACACGTGGCTTGAGAAAAGCAGTAGATGGCATGGATAGAGAGCCTGGCCTGGTTCTTCCACAATGGACCAGTCTTGACTTCCCGTGCTCCAGTGGACACAGAAGCAGGTCCAAGGTGCTGACTACATGGCTGCCGAGTTTCTTTTCAGCTTTGAAAAACATCCAAATTTGAAGGTGGTAATTTGCAAATCTTTCTGTGTTATTTGGCGTTCCAGGTATACCTCTGTAAGGAAAGTCACAGAAATAAGTAAAAGCCAGTCAATGCTGTGGTGGTTTTTCTCATGCCAAAGAATTCTTAGAAGCCATTACTTTGAGTGGATGGGTGTGGCAAAGATCGAGAGCCAAAAGCGTCTCCTGCAAACTGATGACGAGTCAGAAATTTTAATCAAGAATTCCTTTGAAACCAGAATTCCAATCAAGAACTCATTTGGTATTCGAGTTCTGGTCTCATACAAGGGGAAATTTTGCCTTTCATCGGCTTCTAAGAAGCCCAGCTGTGGTGGCACATGGCACAGACTCATGTGTCATTGGGGAAGCCAGAACAAAAAGCAACTATTAAATTTGAGGTTACAAAAATCACATCGATAATTTAGTGTTCTGACTTTTTAAAAGGAAAAAAAAAGCACCAATACTTCAATATTTGGGATTTAGACATATAAATTAGCTGTGGAAATAAAGTTCATTATACCACCTCATCTGGTCTTGTTTTATTTCATTAACTGGTTCTTAAAAACCTTTGTGGGCCGAGCTGCAGCTGAGGAGCTGGAGACCATTTCTCCTTGGGCCCTCACCGTGCTCCTGAGTGTTGGGAGGAGTGAGAACCAGGACTTGACACAGCTGTAAAAACAGACAGCCCTTTGGCCTCAGTACTTTCTCCTGCTGCAGGCAGATTTCAGATGTAAATTTCGCTCTTGCCTCTCCTACTAATGAAGTAAGTTTCTTTTGCTGGGTCTGCACCAGGTGTGTCCAGTCTTGGGGCTAACTGGGTGCTTTACTGAAATTTTCCATTTGTGACATTTCAACCAAACTTCAAAAACAAACAAGAATTAGCTCAAGGCAGTGGCTCAGAGTGTTAATGGTAACCTTAGGCTGGTGAAATGACTTCCTGTCAGTTCTGCTCCGCCAGACATGTCCTCCTTATGGCTTACAATGAGCAGGTTTAAGCTTTCCAGGCCAAGGTGGGAAGAGGTGGGGATAGGCTGTAGTTAAGGAATTAGTTTATTCTCATCAATGGCTTCTACACTCAGGTTGTCCCAGTAAGGCTTCAATAGATGTCTTCTTGCCAGTGGTATTCCAAAGTAGGAAGGAACCTCCTGTCGCTCCATGGTCCTCTGCTCTCTGTGTCAGTGCTGCTCAACGAGGTGGTACAGAGGGAAGAGCTGGTAGAGAGCCCTGGTACAAACTGCTCTCTTCGGTGAACTTCGGCTTTGCTTATCAGTTCCAGTGTCTTGCATTGCAAAGTCCTCTCTGGTCACACTCTGCGGTGTGTGTCAACTGCTCCACTCACTTCCTGTGGTGTTTTTGAACCTTAAGTGCGCGAAGCTTCTAGCACACATGCCTGGCATTTACTGAGCACCCAGTGAGACTTACATTCCATTCTTGCTGCACATACCCCTCCCCTCCAGCCAAGCTAAACGCCTTGCTGTTCCTGTCTTGTGTCTTTTCTCCATTCGGAGTGGACTCTTAGATTGTCCACATACTCCATCTCCAGCGCCTTTACAGGAATGGGATCAGTCCAATTCTCCCTTGCTGCAAGTACCATAATAATTTATGTAGCCTTCTTTGGGCTTTTATTTTTTCTCTTTTATGTCATAGTTGTCCATGCATGTTGACTATCTTCTAGATGAATCCCAGAGGTTCAGGACCTCATGTATCCCTCTTTGTAGTCTCCAGAGTGCTTATAATTACTTGTTGGCTGGATAGTAACTATCTGAAGAAAGAAAGCAGGCCTGGGATAGGTATTGGGGAAAATGGGGTACGAAGATACCCTTTGTGGTCTGAGGATGTTTGTCTGCTGTGTTAGTTTTGGGGAGAAAAAATGATTACTGTTGTTTTTTAAAATTACATTTATTTGCATGAGTGCCCATGCATATGTGTACAGGTGTGCATATACCACACCGCAGTATGTGTGTGGAGATCAGAGGACAACTTGCAGGACTCAGCTCTCCTACTATGTGTGTAGGTCCTGGGGAACTGACCAGGTCATCAGGCATGGCAGCAAGTGCTTACTGCTGAGCCGTCTGACCCGACTCCTACTGTCAATTTTTATGTTTGTATTTTCTGTGCTTTTCTATTTTCTATTGGAATTGATTGATTTTTTTAAGCCCTAGCTTATAATAGGGCATTTTTATGTGGGATTTGGATATTAGCAAGACTTCTAGATTTTCTGAAACTCTCCTTCCAACCTTCCAAGTCTCAAATAGCCTCTCCCCCATCTTCTCCCTCCCCATAAAGATTTCCAGAGAGCGCTAGGGATAGATAGATAGGATGCTCAGTGGTAGGATGTTTGCCTAGCACCCATGTGGAGTTAAGTGTAATCCCTAGTGCTTAAAAAAGAAGAAAAAAATACCTTGAACTCCTATTTTACTCCATGTGCTTTCATCTCCAGGCCAGGAGTAAACTCGGTGTTAAAGGTTTTGAAGGAGCTGTGTTAAAGATAATTTTTTTAACCATAGATATGAATGGTGTGAGTGTAAATAAGGAATGATTTGGGCTGGAGGCCATGAAAATCAGAATATGTGTTTATTCTTCGATATCGGTAACTCCCTTGAAGGTTTTCAAACGGCCTGAACTATTGGAGTTGGGTACTCAGATATTAGGGTAGATATTAAGAGAAAATTTTAGATTTTAAGAGATTGTGTGTTAGTGGGGAGTGGGTGTGCCAGGTGTGTTCACAGAGACCAGAAGAGAGTGTCAGATTCCCTGAAGCTGCAGTTCCGGGTGGTTGTGAGCTGTCTGACAGGATGCTGGGAACTGAACCCAGGTCCTTTGGAAGAGCAAGGGCACTCTTAACTGCCCAGCCATCTCTCCAGCCCCAAAGTTAAATTCTTAGAAGGCAAAGTAGCTTTTTTAATTGGGGGTTGGCTTAATGAATTTGAGCTGAATCCACAGAGGGTGTCCCCTGGAGGCACATTCTCTGTCCACATGAGCTTCAGCCTCCAGTCCTCAGTCAACAGGGGGCATTCAAGGAGCTGGTCAGGCAGTTTGCCAACCTGCTTGGCTCCTGCACCCAGAACACTAGTCTGATGGCTGTCACTTTTCCTTCTAAGTGGCTCTCTGGTTCACTCCCCCATCCCTCAGTGCTGGGGATCCGATCTAGTGCCTCAAGCATGCTAACTGAGTCTATATAGGTCCCCAGCTTTGCTTTTTTTTTTTTTTTATAACAGGGTCTTGCTATGTTGCCCAGTTTGGCCTTAAACTTCTTCCATAGCCCAGACAGACCTTGAACTTTGGTCCTCCTGCCTCAGCCTCTGGGGGAGCTTGTACCACCAGGCTCTGCCTGGACCGTTGAAAGAGGATTGTAGACCGGAATTTCTGTATTTGAAATGAATTGTAGCGTGAGACTCCTGTGCTCTTGGTCGTTTATCTCTAATGCTGGATTTCCATTCAGTTACAGATTGAAAGTTCCTG
Source organism: Ondatra zibethicus (assembly GCA_004026605.1). Lineage (NCBI taxonomy): Eukaryota > Metazoa > Chordata > Mammalia > Rodentia > Cricetidae > Ondatra > Ondatra zibethicus. Next base: position 62,503 of record PVIU01004919.1, on the reverse strand, counting down.
GGCTCTTAGTATTTCTAAAGCATCAGAAGCAGAGTCTAAACTGGGTGGTGATGGCGAACACCTTTAATCCCAGCACTCAGGAGGCAGAGGCGGGCAGATCTCTGAGTTGGAGGACAGCATGTTCTACAAGAGTGAGTTTCAGGATAGCCAAGGCTACACAGAGAAACCTTGTCTCAAAAAACAAAAAACTGAAAAAGAAACAAAGAAAGAAAGGGAAGAAAGCAAACAAGCAAGGAAACTGTACATTCAGACATTCAGCAAACAGGCTCTTCACCAACTGGGAAAAAATGAATCTGATCCCTTTGTTGTTCTCAGTGCACCAAAAAGGTTCTTTCGTCCCCCTTTCTTTTAATTACATGTATTTATCTGGATGCCCCTACCTCATAGAATTTATATAAGGAACAGTGACTTTATCCCATTTTTTTCAAAGCCCTTGCTGGAGACCAGTGAGAAGATGGCTCAGCAAGCAAGGGCACTTGGTGCCAAGCCAGACAATTTGAGTTCTAACCCCGTGACCCACAAGGTAGAAGGAGAGAACTGTCTCCTACATGGAGGCCATGATAGACCCCCCCACACACACACACACAGACACACACATGGGGCAAGGTACTCGGCTGCCTCAGGGTGCTCACAGTCCACAAAACCCCCTCCTCTAACGCTCCTCACGCTAAATGCTCCTCCCTTAGCTCTCCTTTCTTTAAGGGAACAGGCTCCCCCTCTGGTCCTTGTTTCTTTTGCCTGGTTTCATTTGATATCCCCTGCTCCATCGTCATAACATGGCTAGAGGTGAGTGCATGGCGGACGTGCTGGCGACGGATGTAGCCAGCCGGAGTCGTTTTCCAGCTCACCTTTCAGGAGCTGCCAGTGCCCCTTCCAAATAAGTCAGAGGACAAATAGCTCATGAAACCATCCTTCCTGCCTCGCATCTGATGTCACCACCATCAGTTGAGCCTCCTAAGGTGAATTCTTAGTCATCCTCGATTTCTGCCTCATTCTCTGCGTCTAATTGGCTTGTCGGTTACATGCTTCAGATATTTCCAGTCTCAGTCTCACTGATCCGCTGCTTCACTTCAGACATCATCCCTGCTTTATTGCAAGTCACTTCTGAAGGAATTCTTGGCTATTCCCATTCCAGGCAGCCTTCCTACCATGATTGCCACAGGCCTTCGTACTAAGCCTGCATCTGATCGTGCCCCCTTCATGCTGGAAAGCTCTGTGTGCTCTCATCTCACAGGACAAATTTAAACATCTTGGGGGTGTGTATAGAGCCTTTTGTAGGTACATAAGCCAATGTGTTTTTTTCTTTTGTTTTGTTTTGAGACAGTCTCATTTGTAGCCCTGCATAGAACGGGCTGGCCTTAAACTCACAGAGATCTCCTGCCTCTGTCTCCTGAGTGCTGTCTTTTTTAAAAAAATAAAACATTGAGCCGGGCGGTGGTAGCGCACGCCTTTAATCCCAGCACTCAGGAGGCAGAGGCAGGCGGATCTCTGTGAGTTCAAGACCAGCCTGGTCTACAGAGCTAGTTCCAGCACAGGCTCCAAAGCCACAGAGAAACCCTGTCTTGAAAAATAAAATCAAAAACAAAACAAAACAAAAAATAAAACATTGAACTGTTTAGATGTTTCTAAACTATTAAATTGTTTAAATGTTTTCTTTGCCATTTTAAAATTGATTTTTATTGAGCTCTACATTTTTCTCTGCTCCCTTCCCTGCTCTCCCCTCCCCTTCTTTGCAGTTTTTAAAAATTAAAATATAATTATATCATTTCCTTCTCCTAGATTCCCTAGAATGTGTTGATATCTGCAGCTTATCAAATGATTTAACGAAAGAAAAAAAAAGATGTTTAAACTTAAATGTAGGTGCAGGTCCTTTGGCTTGAATGGCAAGCACTTACTGGCTGAGTCATCTCCTGGCCCCTGTACAGATCTTTTTTTTAAAAAATTAGATTTTTAAATTTTATTTTATATATATTTTACCTGTGTGTGCCTGTTTGCCGAGTAGGCCAGAAAAAGCCATCAGATCCCTTGGACCTGGAGCTGTGGATGCTTGTGAGCCTCCATGTGGGTGCTAGGAATTGAACCCAGGTCCTCCTCAAGAGCAGCCAGTGGTCTTTAACCTGCTAGGCCATCTCCCTGACCCCCCCCCGTACACATTTATGAGCTAGAACATTCTGTGGTGTGCCATATGGATTTGTAACTCACATTAGGTGGGCTAGTGACCCTGGTGTCCCTGGTGCTCTGTGCAGCAGTGGGCCTGCTGTCATCAGTGCTCATTCTTACAGGATGAACTTAGGTGATAGATCGTACCAGTACCATTACCATCTGGTTAGCAATCATCTCTGATCACACCTGCATCCCCCCCCCCCCGTGGCTCTTCTCCCTACCACCAGCGTAACCAGCATGTGGTTCACTATTCTCTCCCCACCCTGCCTCATGAGTTCTGTGGTTATGCTCTGGATCTACTTTATAGGAAATTAGGCCTCAGACTCAGATTGGCAGGTGCAAGCCAGGGAGATACTGTAACCCTGATTTTCCAACCTATGAAGACTATATTGCTGCTCAAATGCCATAGATCTGGATCGGTTCCTTCCCACTGCATGATGCGGAAACAGGTTCAGCAGTGTCCAGTGGTTTGCCCCAGATCATCCAGCTAGCACACGGAAGCGTGAGGAGCACAGTTGTGACGTTCCTCTTCCCAGTATTCCCTGATACCAGCCCCCAAATTCCACCTCCTCGTCTGTCTTGTTACCAGAGACCAAGGGCTTTTCTTGAATCTGGAAATACCTGCTTCTTAGAAAGACTCAAGCCTGAAGTCCCTTTTTATTTGGAATTTCTAATCCTGTACGGCAGAGATTTCCTATCTCAGAACTAATAGAGACTAAGGGGACGAAAAGCAGGTGCAGCTGCTGGCCAGTGCTGGCGTGACTCTGTCCTTCCCCAGCATTTAATGTTGAATGTCTCTCCATCTTGTGAATTTGCCTCAGTTGGTCTCACGGTTTTTCAGAGACTCCTCAGTTATGTTTTTTTAAGAGGAGCAGAACAGGGAGGCTGAGCACCGGCTTGAGGGGCTGGGCCAGGAGACTAACAAAGGCAGTATTATGCTGCTCCTGGCAAGGCCAATAAATGAATTCAAGAGACACCTAGATGTGTTTCTAGAGGAGGGCATGGCGGGGAGGGGTCTGGTGGAGAAGCAGAAAGGTGGGATTAAGATAAATTAAAATGGGGCCAGCCTGCTGGATAAGGGGGCCATGTCTTCCTGTTCCTGCTGTGTTTCAGACTTCTTGTTCTACACAGTTGGAAAGTTAAAAACTAATCTGCACTGTATCCTTCAGAGTTGTCCTGCCTCGTTAGGGTAAGAAATTTGCCCCTAGGCTGTTTCAGTATGTGCAGCCATGGGTTATTGCCTGAGTCCCAGCGAATCTTAGACTTCCACTTAAAAAGGAATCTTGAACTAACTGGCCCAAAGAGTCTCAGATTTTTGTTCCTGTACCCGAAGCCTCAACATCACTTGGGGATTTTTTAAGAATCAGCTGAATGAGAAACTGTGAGTAGGACCTGTGGTAGTGTGACTGAGTCTGTCCCTTGTTTGCTCAGATGTCTGAATCCTTGGTCCCTGGTTGATGGCACTGTTTTGGTAGGTTTAGGAGGTGTGGCCTTGCTGGAGGAAGTATGTCACTATGGGCAGTCTTTGATGTTTCAAAGTCGCCTGCCATTCCAGGTTTGCTCCCTCTGTGTCCTCTTTGCTGTTCAGGATGTGAGCCCTCAGCTTGTTAATCCAGCCATTATGCCTGCTGCCTGCTACCTCTTCCCCACCATTGTGGACTCTCACCCTCTGGAACCATAAGCCCAATTTCTTCCTTAAATTGAGTTCATCACTGCTTTATCACAGTAATAAGTAGCTAATACAGGGCCCAACAAGATTTTTATTTTTAAAGCAAGCCCTTATGTTTCAAAACCAGTGCCCCTAATCTGACCCTGTCTTTGACCTAAAGGAGAGCCAGAGAGATGAGTCTAAATCAGAAACTGACAGGGGAGCCCAGGCTGTCTGCTTGTCAGTTCTTAGTGCTCTTTTTGCTGGGGGGAAGAGGGAAGGTATGGGCGTATGCCACGTGATGGTCGAGAACCTGGGCAGCGGTGGCAGCCGCATTCCCTCAGTGCTTTCTCTTTGCCAGGCGCTTTATGAGAGCTGCTTGGCTCCGCCCTCTTACACCTGTTCATCTGCAAGATAGCGCTCTGCCCCATTGCAGGCGAGGGCACTAGATACAACTGTTCATCTGCAAGATAGCGCTCTGCCCCATTGCAGGCGAGGGCACTAGATACAACTGTTCATCTGCAAGATAGCGCTCTGCCCCTATTGCACGCGAGGGCATTAGAGACCAGGGGAAACAGTGTATTTGTTTCTGGTAGTAGCCATATTATCACAAACGTGGTGGCCTGAAACAGCAAATTCTCTCATAGTCCTAGATTCTAGGACCTAGAAAAGAAAGCACCAATTTCTCTGGGCTGAGATCTAAATGTTGCTTGACCTGTGCTCCTTCTGGTGGTTCTAGGGGAGGATCTATTTCTTCCCCTTCTAGCATTGCTGACTGCCAACATCCCCTGACTGTGGCTGCATCTCCAGTCTACCTCTGGTCTCATCTTCTCTGTGGTTCAAATCTCCCTCAGCTTCTCTCTTGGAAGGATGTATGGAATCGCATTTAGGGCCCTTCTAGATATTTCAACTGATTTCTACATCTTCAAAGTCTTAATCAGGCCTATAGACTTATTTATTTATTTACTTGTAAAGTAACATCCACAGGTTCCAGGAATGAGGTCTCAGGAGTCTTCTGGAAGACTGTTCTCCATTTAGGTAACAACCAAGTGTTGATCGAAGTTTCTGTTCTGCCCAATTCCTGCAGTCGTTAAGTCCAAAGCAAACACACAGAGGTCTACATTAATTATAAACTGATTAGCCTAGTATCTCAGGCTTCTTAGTAACTCTTACAACTTATATTAGCCCATAATACTTATCTGTGTTAGCCATGTGGCTTGGTACCTTTTTCGGCAAGGCAGTCACATCTTGCTTGCTCTGTGTCTGGATGACGACTGCAGACTGACCCTTTCCTCCTCCCAGAATTCTCCTGTTCTCCTTGCTCTACCTCTACTTCCTGCCTGGTAGCCCCACCTTTACTTCCTGCCTGGCTACCAACCAATCAGCGTTTATTTAAAATATAAGTGACAGGGTACAGCTCATTGTCCCTGTCAACCAAGTCTGCATGGAAACCCTCCAAGATCTCACAGCTTCCCAAGTGCCGTGGTCACAAGCAGGAGCTTCCCCCACCCCCTGCTTGGCCCTGCCCTGATCACTGCTTGTGCTGCCTGACAAAGCCACTATTGACAGCTACAGCTCTAGGTTGGCATCAAGATGACCGCTATCATTTGCTTCCTCCTCTGACTTCTGGAACTCATGTCACATGGCATTGAAGCAACTAACTGGTCCTTACGCATCTTGGTTCACTGCTCCTGTTTCCTCCCATTAGGTTGTTAGCTCCTAGAAGGAGGAATTCCATTTTTTTCATTAAACAAAAAATGGATGCATAATTCTTCCAACAGTCAACATTTTAAATATGGTTTTATGGCTGATGAGATGGCTCAGCCACTGAGCCTAATGATCTGAGGGTTGACCCCGGGAGCACATGTAGAAGAAGAGAACTGACTCCCACAAGTCAGCCTCTGACCTCTGCAAGCCACATGTAGCTGTGGCACATGCTCACTGTACACATGCACAATGAATAAGTAGCAGTTTTACTTAACTCACAGTGTTACATGCCTGCAGCACTGTCTAATTCCAGAATGTTCCCATCACCTCAGAAGGAAACCCTGTGCTCATAGCCATCGTTCTCTCCCCTGCCCCCGCCGCCCCTTTGCCACCTCTTTGGGTTTTGCGCATTCTGAGTTTCCATCTCAGCACACTATCGGCAGGATGTAATGTAATATGCAGCCTTTGACGTTTGGCTCTTTGTACTGAGTATGTTCTTAAGGTCCATTTGTGTTGTAGCATGCTTTGCTTTTTCTGTTTTTGGATAGTCTGTTCACATTGGACATTTGGGCTGAGTTTTTGTCTGAACATGTTTCTATTTTCTTGGGATTAACTTGTTCCAGTGGTAACTGTCTGATAGTTTTAGTGGGAACCCAGTACTGTTATATCAAGTGAATCTAATTCCTAGCATGATATCCATAGTTTGTTTGTATATTATTTTTTAGTTTGAATTGTGTGTATGTGTGTGTATACATTTGAGTGCAGTGCCAAAAGAGGCCAGAAGAGGGCGTTGGATGCCCTTGGAACCAGAACTGTAGTGGGTGCTGGGACTCGGACTTGGGTCCTCTTCAGAGCAGTACACACACTCGTTCATCTTAGCCTTTGAACCATTGCTGCCAACCCCATTTGTTTATAATGAGATTGTGTTCTCAGAATATGCAGTTTTAATCATGTTTCTCATTCTTCCAACAAATGAACATGTATACTACCATTTCAGGCTAATGAAGGGGTGGTGTGGGCGCGGTTGAAGGAAGGCGTTCTACCCAGTTCACTGTCCGGGTACAGCCTGAGCAAGTCAGGTCCCCTCGAGTCTCTGAGGTGAGTTAGATAATCTCTACATTCTTTTCCAGACTCAACCTTCTGCTTTTGAGAGGACTACAAAGCTTGCCTCGTGTTATGGCCCAGAGCTTATGTTCCGCTTTTTGTTGTTGTTGTTGTTTTAAACAGCAGTTCATCAAACACAAAATTTTCCCTATCTATTGATTGTATTGTGGCCTGCTAGCTTCCAGCTACTATGTTAACACAGTGATAAAAGGATGACTAAGACTTCCTAGTCTAGCAGACGACAAACATAAGCATAATTATAATACTGAGAAATTACAGTGGTTACGTATCTGAGAACGCCAGAGGAGAAGTGCTCAGATGACATTTGGGATGGCTCCCTGGGTGACCGAGTGTTGCCGTGTTTGACTTCATTTGTTGTCCTTGTTTCTTTTCCTGTGGCGGGGAAAGCAGGTTCTTTTTATCTAGTTCTATTTTGATCCCTCTGCATGTCTGATATTTACAGATTCATTGACTCGCGGGTCTGTACAGTGTTTTGTCCTGAGTACTGGCCACACACAAACCCTCTTCCTTGTTTTGGGTTTTGTTGTTTGTCTTGAGAAAGGGTCTCTTTCTGTAGGCCTGGCTGACCTGGACTCTGCGTGGACCCAGGCTGGCCTCAAACTTAGAGCAATCTACCACCTCTGCCTTTCCAGTGCTGGGGCTACAGATGTGTGCCATCACATCTGGCCTCCTTTCCAGTGCTGGGGCTACAGATGTGTGCCATCACATCTGGCCTCTCCTTTCCAGTGCTGGGGCTACAGATGTGTGCCATCACATCTGGCCTCTCCTTTCCAGTGCTGGGGCTACAGATGTGTACCATCACATCTGGCCTTTCCTTTCCAGTGCTGGGACTACAGATGTGTGCCATCACATCTGGCCTCTCCTTTGTTTTGAGAGCACTTCAGACTCAGTTTCTGAATAAGGAGAGTCACTGAATGTTTGAGGCGTCTTGGTTAGATCTTAATTTTCTTCATAGTATTAGCTTGGTTTGGGCTTCCCCAAAGGCTCTGTTGTGCCTCTAAGTGTCACATACAAATGTTGTATGTGTTGTAAGTCGTCACATACAAATGTTAGCAATGTGACATTGTACAATATGATCCATAGCCCAAACTAAATGTTTAACAACTGGTTAGAAAAATATATGGAAGACAGGATTGGTGAAATGGGTCAGGGGGTAAAGGCACTTGCTGCCAGCCTTAATGACTTGAGTTCTGTCCCTGGGACCCACATGGTGGAAGGAGAGAACCTAAGTTCTCTGCAAGTTGTTCACTGACCTCTACATATGCATACACACCCTCAAAAAAAAAAAACCTTTTTTTTTTTTAACTTTGGAAAAGAAATCTATATGGACGGCTTTGTTTTCAGTTGCCCCTTCCAGCCCCAGCCTTCAGGAGGGGCCACTGTACAGCTCTTTCCATGGTCACTGTTCCCTCCACTTTTACTGGAGGGCAAAACTAGGGCAGAGAAATGGTTTTTATTCTCTTCTGAAAGGTTACAGTAATAAAGGAACTCTTGTTAACATCAGAGAGCGTTGTAGCCAAGAGTTTTCACAGTCTGGCATTGTTTATTTTACATGTAATTTGGAACCTTCTGCACTCTTAAAATATTGGCACAAAAATGTTTTAACTATTGCAGTACTTCACTGGCGGCAACAGCTGTGTGGTGTCAGAGGGGCAGCAGGGCTCTGGGGAGCCATTCACCCTCTTCCTGCTGGAGAGAAGGGGTGTGTGTGTGTTTGTGTATGTGTGTGTGTGTGAATATGCACACACATTTGCATTTACTTGAGGGTACAGTACCTCCGCACTTTCTCTGTCCTGATGAGTTACAGGCTTCCTTCATTAACCACAAGAACGGTGTAATAATCCCGCTTCCCTTTTGCTGTGACTCCCAGAAACTCCAGAGCTTCCCTTATTTAGATACTTGGATTGGACTGGTCACTGGTCCCTTTCTCTTGCACACTCTCTTCCTTACCTCTTTGGCTTTTGTTTTAGTTAGATGTATACTGTAGGGGAGCCAAACTGTTTGTAGGGCAGTTTGCAGTCATTGTCGTCTCACTTATCCTGCAGACGAGCTTGGGTAGCCTTGAATCCGTCTGTGGCTTACAGCTGAGCTGAGCCAAGGAAGACGAGAAACCATGTGCCTGTGGCCACTAGAGTCACAGGCCAGATCTGTCTGCTTCCAGACCTCTGTCCTTTTAGCTATCATCTATACTTTTTAAGTTAAGTTGAACCTTTTCTGGAAGTAGGTTCAACATAAGTGATAATAATAGAGCAAACGAATGAATCATAGTGTGTGTTGATGGCTATATGAACTGATCCTAAGATTGCATAGCAAGCTGCTGGTGTTAAGTGTGGGCTGGTTCCACCTAGGGTTTTGTTAGGTTGAGATTATGGTTTTAAAACTCCTTCCTTCATCTGTCTCCCTGTTATTAGGATTCAGCCAGTCCTCATGACTGGCCATGGTTTTCAGTAGTCTTTCTGGCTTGGGGACTGTGGCCTGCTGCTTTCTTTCCTCCAAGTCTGGCATTTCTTTCTTGGTGGCAAGTTCTGCAGCGCTGTCACCACCCCGTGCCCTTCTTCAGGGATGGCCAACAAAGGGCCCTGCCCCAGCAGGAGTCTGTCTCCGAGTAGAGGCCTTTACAGCAGGCCACCCGTTTGAAGTTCTTCTTGGTCCATTACAGTGCCCACAAAAGAACAAGAAGGGCTCAGGACTTCTCAGATCTTCTTTGCCCAGAGAGTGTTCTGTTCCCTTTTGAAAGACACTGGAGCTATCCCCATGATGGAAAGTCTCTATTAATGTATGCATCTGTGTTCTGGACCTGGGCAACAGGCCCCTCCCCAGTGCAGTGCGCCCCTCTGTGTGTGTGCTGAAAAGCCTACAGGTCAGTTTCTAGTTTCCTAAGCAGTCACTTTGCAGCTCCAGGACTTCCGCACTGGATGGATCTGGGTTCTAATCATGTCTCTGCCCCAGGTAGCCTTAGGGCCCTCAGTAAATCTCTTTACTCTTCTTGCCTCCATTCCTTCTTGTATTGGTCACACACTGCTGGACGACTTAAACAATATAACGTAGTACAGAGCTTGGAACGTGTTAGGCACTGGTAAGTGGGAGCTTACCAGCTCTCAGGCTGCGTGTGGGCCTTTTCAGTAGCATTCCACATAAACATATGGGGATATATGTGCATCTGCCGTGCACTATTGGACTCTGGTGTTCTGGAGGATAGAGAGCCCGTTTTTCATCTTTGTGGGGGATGGAGGTGGTATTTTTGGTCTTTGTAACCTCTACCAGGAGGCCTGGATCAGGCACAAGCAGGCTCATTCCCATGGCGTGGCCTGGGCAGAGATGGTGGGCACGAAGGCTTTAGTTTCGACATCTGTACTTAGGGAAATAGTAACCCCTTATTTTGGAGCCTTTGAGGACAATTTAATATGAAATGTGTGGTGTTTGGAGCTCTTTGAAAGGGAGGGTCCTAGGGAAATTAATGGTGCTTTTGCTGTTCTTGGGAAAGCCCTTTGTGGTTCTCAGGGAATAAATTATCTGGAGTGAGTTTTCTGACACCTCCTACTCGGCTGGTCACCGGGGCTTTTTTTTTTTCTTTTAATAACTGTCTGCTGTAATGCTTTTTTGCTCATGACTTAATAAAGATATACAGTTTTGGTGCTGGACTTTTGACCCCTGGCTGCTCCCGGGAGACACATTTCTATTGGAATAATTAAAGGTGTAAACTATCTGCTGCTCCTTTTCTAGGCCGTGGGCTTATGAGTGGCTGGGGCCAGGGGTAAAAGATGATTCCTCCTGAGTATTCAGTGGCTTTCTGTGTGCCCCAGTCCCCTTTCCAAGCTGGCCCAGTGCCCTTTGCTAAGATTCTTGGGATTTCAAATAAACCATTGTCTTTGGCATTCTGAGTAGAAATATACAGCTTTCTCTTTTAGAGCCCGGAGCTGTGTGTTGTCTGCTGTGCTTATTCGCCTGCCAAAGGAAGCCTCTCTCTGGGGAAAGGAGGGCCGGCCTTGCCCTGTCTCATCTAGCCCGGAACATGTAGGGGCCTGTGGAGCTTGTAGAGGCCTTGGCTCCCTAGACTCCGTCCCTGTCTGTTCCAGAAGCCTACACCACCATGAAGAGTTCTCTTGGACTGGTTCAGTCAGTAAAGCCCTTGTCACACAAGTGTAAGGACTCCAGTTTAAATCCCTGCATCCACGTAAAAAGGTGGATGTAGGGAAGTCTCCATAATCCTTACACCAGGGAGGAAGAGACAGGTCCCCAAGGTTTGCTGACCAGCCAATGTTGCCAAGCCAGGGACCCTGTCTCAAAAAAAAAAGCAAAGGAGGGGCTGGCAGTGGTTAAGAGCCCTGACTGCTCTTCCAGAGGACCCAGGTTCAATTCCCAGCACCCATATGGAGCTCATAACTGTCTGTAACTCCAGTTCCAGGGCATCTGATCTCCTCACACAGATATAGATGCAAACAAAACAGCAATGCACATAAAATAAATAAATCTAAAAAACAAACAAAGCAGAACAGAAGAGGTGGAGCGCAGTCAGGAAGACTCCTGACATTGCCCCCTGTAGCAGTCAGTGCTCTTTCTCCTTGCTACCCCTTCTGGCCGACATCATTACTAACTCATGTAGCTTTCTCCCATACAGCTGGGCATGGTGACAAACACCTGTGACCCCATCACTTGCGAGATGGATTCTCCACTGCTGTTGAATTCCAGAACAGCCTGTGCTATATGAGGCCCTGTCTCAAAAAGACAAAAAAAAAGAAAGAAAAAAAAAGATAGTTTCATTTATTATTGAAGGAAAACCTTTGTTCTCTCCTTACCATGTGCTAACCCCTGAATACTGTTGGCTAAGAGTTTTTCAGGGAAAAGTGACCGTACAGGGTTTACAAGCTGTTTAATGCCAAGAAGATAAATTGCTCTCCTCCTGGGTTCAGTTCCAAACTAAATAGATAAACAAGAGAGATACGAGCTCACCTGCTGTTTTGTTTGCTTTTGCGGCAAGCTTCCTAGAGAAGCTGCCCTAGTGTAGACAGAGTGTGAATGAAGGGAGGATGGGCGGGTGTTAAGGGCAGATGAGAGAGGCAAGCCCTCCTCCAGGTAAGCCGATAGGTTGGCTTTGAAACTTCCTTCCTGAGGCACATCACAGCGCGGTTGCAAGTGGCATGGCACAAGCCGGACTGGATTGCCCGTGTGCTGCCCCTAGCCATGTGGTCAAGCCGGACTGGATTGCTCGTGTGCTGCCCCTAGCCATGTGGTCAAGCCGGACTGGATTGCTCGTGTGCTGCCCCTAGCCATGTGGTCAAGCCGGACTGGATTGCTCGTGTGCTGCCCCTAGCCATGTGGTCAAGGTGCATAATCTCTGTGCTTCAGTCTCTCATCTATAAAAAAGAAGACAGCGATACCCTAAACTATAGTGTTGTGAGAGTCGAGAGGAGGACTGACACATATGAGGCCCTTGACACAGCGCTGGGAAATCATTATTTCATTATTTATTGTTAAATATTTTCCCAACATGTTAATATGAGAGAAGGCAGTTAGGCATAGTTTTGATGGAAAACTGAGGCCTGCAGTGATGTTTGTTTCCAGATTGAACAGAGCCGGGAAATGGGCTGCTGGAACTTTGCTCAGATAACAGTGCAATTTCTTTGTTGTCTTGAATACAGACCACCAAAGAGATTTCTTTATGAGACAAAGCATGCTTTTCAAGATATTCTCTTCCTTTGAATAAAATACCCTTTAAAGAACATTTTGCTTACTAAAAAGAATTTTAAAAAGGAACTGGAGGGATGGCTCAGAGGTTAAGAGCACTGGCTGCCCTGGCAGAGGACCTGGGCTCAATTCTCAGCACCAATACAGTGGTTCACTATAATTCCTGTTCTATGGGATCTGAGACCTTCTTCTGACCTCCTCAGAAACCACCTACACACATGGCCAACAGACATACATGCAGGCAAAACATTCATACAATAAAATTAAATTAAATAGCAATATAATTTTTTTTTTTTTTGGTTTTTCGAGACAGGGTTTCTCTGTGGCTTTGGAGCTTGTCCTGGAACTAGCTCTTGTAGACCAGGCTGGTCTTGAACTCACAAAGATCCGCCTGCCTCTGCCTCCCAAGTGCTGGGATTAAAGGCGTGCGCCACCACCGCCCAACATGATATATTTTTTTTAAAAAAGACAACAACAATACTCTTTAGAGAGAGAGCTGCCTGCAGAGCTCACAAGACCAGGTGCCAGCTCCATTTTAAGGACATCCAAAGCTTGTGGCTTTATCACTCTGGGTGGAAGTGATCTTATTTGCACACTTGATCCAGTTTAGCCTTCTCCAGGCTACTATAGGAGTCTATAAGCCATCAGTTGAATGACCCTTAAAAGAACATTGTGCCACAATAAGAGAGACTCAGGCAAGAGCACCACCTGAGCCCAGCAGTTCTGGATGAACGCAGTGAGACTTTGTCACTCACAAACAAGTTGGGCTGCGATAACTGGACAAGTCGCTTGCTGCCTGAGCCTTTGTTTCCTCGTCTCTCCATTGGGGAATGACCTCTTTCTCAGATTACCACTGGGTTGGTCACTTGGAAAAGTTAACTCTGAACTTTGGTAAACAATAAGGACACAGTGGTAAAAGAGAAAACATGCTGTGGCCAATGGAAATGTCTGCTTTACTGTTTAGTCTGTAGGCTCTAGTCTGGGCCCAGGTGGAGTCACCACTTAAACTGTGTAACTCTGTTCACTGGGGACATCCCCACTTCACTACCTGAAGAGGAAGGCAGGGCAGTGAGATGATGTAGCTAGGACCTTGTTAGTATGACAAGGGGCTGGATAGTGGCCCCTCTAAGCAAACACTGCTGTGCAGTGTCATGGATCTGAGGATTGCTGAGCGGGACCAGAGCTGAGGCCGGTGACCTCAGCACACCCTTTAGGTCCTCTACGTTGTTTTGACCCCACCCCATTTGTTTGGCTTTCTTAGCTAAGAGTTCACTGAATTGTTGACTCTGTTTTTACCTACTGGACCGCATTTGAGTATTTGGAGTGACTAATTGCGATAGGCAGCAAGCGTCTTGTAGTTTTCCACTGTACTGTGTCTGTCTATGTTTAATAGAAAATCATTAAGAAAGCAAAGTTGTGCCTATAGCCTTCTGTACTCATAAATGTAGTCATGAGGCCCAGGGTACAATTAGGAGTCTGTGAATGTCTCTGGAAACCCACGTGTGTCAGCATCTTCTCACTGACAGTCACCAGGTCTCGTGGCCACAGATTGGATACAGAGGACCAGAGGAATGACATCTATGGACGGACAGTGAACAAATGACTGAACAGGAAGCTCGGGCTCCTAAAGCTGTGCTGTACCCCTACTCCCCTGGAGACGCCTGCTGGGCTCAAGCTAAATACACATCTTGCTCACATTACATCTTATCCAAGTAAGATTTTCCATTACCACAGCATAGAAGACATGAAGGGCACAGTGATCGCTAGAACCCTGCAAGGCTGGCTGTCTACACCTAGTGCTGCCAGGACTGGAAAGTCACCATTGTGTGGCTCTGTTTGGTTGTTGCCTTTCATCTCTCTTCCCTCTTTGCTTTTCTTCAGTGAGGTCTGATTACATGCAAGCTATGGCCTCACCCTGCCTCATTGGTTGATAACCTGATCTCATTGATCCTGTACTATACAGCACAGACCCTCCTCCTTTGACGCAGGATCTCATATAGCCTAAGCTAGCCTTGAACTCATTATGTAGCAGAGGTTAACTTTGAATTTCACATACCCCTGTCTCTGCCTCCCGAGTGCTCAGATTATAGGCATGTGCCACTACACTCAGCTCTACATTTCTCTTCAGTGCCTCCCTTTAGCTTCCTGTTTCAGCTTACATTGACTGAGATCCTTATTCACCTGGGCTGGTACACAGCGGCCTCTGTAATTTCTGCCTCTGGTCATCTGCCCAACTCTATTGTCCATACTGTGAGAAAATAAATGTTTCCATGCAGCTTCCTGTCTTGGTGTGGCATTCAGGGCCATTTACAGATAATGAAGACTGTTGGCCTTTCTGCTTCTGCCCCCTGTGAGGTTTGGTTTGCACACACACACACACACACACACACACACACACACACACACACCCCACATACATCATGGCACATGTGAAAGTCAGATGACAGTTTGTGAGAGTCGGTTCTCTCCTTCTACCACGTGGGTCTTGGGGATTGAACACAGGTCATCGGACTTGGTGGCAAGTGCTTTTACCCTCTGAGCCATCTTGTCAGCCCCCCGCTATAGTTGTTTTTTGTTACAGACTTTACTCTGAAGCTGAACGTGTGACCACATGACTTTAAAACCCCAGTCCTCACTGGGTGGTGGTGGCACACACCTTTAATCCCAGTACGTGGGAGGCAGAGGCAGGTGGATCTCTGTGAGTTTGAGGCCAGCCTGGTCTACAGAGCGAGTTCCAGGACAGCCAGGGTTACACAGGGAAACTATGTCTCAGAAAATAAAACAACAACAATACAAAGCCCAGCCCTCAAGAGGCAGACAGGAGGATCACTGAGTTTGAGGCCAGCCTGGTTTACTTTGCTTTGAAAACACTGTCCTTGCTCTCCTCTCTGGCCCTGCACACCCACCCTTCCTGTCTGCGCATGCCTGTGCACACTCGGAAGTACAATATGGTGAATGGCACGTCTCCTCTGAAGCTCTCCGGCCCCCACACCACCATTGCCGTATTTTACATGGTGTTTTAAGAGTGTCCAGGCCATGCTTACACTCTTTTGTAGATTTACTGTAGTTCAATATTTAACCTTTAGAGAAACTCTCAAACTCTTCTCTACAGTGGCTGCACCAATTCACATTCTCTTGTGAGGGTTCCTACTTACTTTCTTTTTCTTTGTATTTTGAATTCTAGCCATCTAGAAGGAAATGGAATTATCTGATGCTTCAACTTCAGGTCATTGTCTTGCTTTGGTTCACCCTTGATCACTGGGGAATAGTGATCCTCAGAAAACTGTTTTCAGTTTCCAAACTCGGTATTTCACAGCAGAACCCCAAAGCCTGCCCAAGACATTTCTACACTAGTGCTTGTGAGCAGGGCACAAACTCTCTCCTAAACCTGGAAGAATGAACCAGCGCTGCTTGGGAAGCTTCACACCATTTTCATGGCCCTCTCTGTTGGAGAGCAAGTGGAGGTGAAAGACTGATAGCGCCCTCCCAGAGTTCCAGGCTGTTCTGTGTGCGTGAGTGGCTGACAGTCCTGAGAGTCCTTCTCTCACAGAAGCTCTGTGTGACCTCGGGTGTCTGGGGAGAGCTTCTGGTGTAGCTCCAGCAAGTGCCAGTGATGGAGGAGACAACAGATGCCCTGTCATCTGATTTGTTTGGTTGGTTTGTTTGGTTTGGATTTTTGGGTTTTCGAGACAGGGTTTCTCTGTGTATAACTCTGAGTTCCAGACTGTCCTGAGTTCCAGCCTGTCCTGGAACTCACTCTGTAGACCAGGCTGGCCTCAAACTCACAGAGACCCACCTGCCTCTGCCTCCCAAGTGCTGGGATTAAAGGTGTGCGCCACCACCAAGCCGGCCCAGTCACCTGGTTTTAATGAGTTGATAAATGATGCTCGTAGATTATGAGCAGCAGAGCGCCAGCCTACGCTCATTTGAGCAAATTCCCTGGAAGGTGACTGAGGCCCCAAAGTGGAAAGGGGAATTGGAGTTCTAACAACAGACCCCAGGAAGGAAAGACTCCATGCAGCCAAGGGACCTTAGTGACAGGAGCTTATGCAACTTTCGGGTCACCGAACTACAGCAGAGTTTTATTTTTGTTCCTAGAAACAAGAATTTGATAAATTAGCTTGTGTGCCTATCCCTGAAGAGTGGCCAGGGTTCCAGGATCTGCAGTGTTTCAACTTATTTTGAAAGCAAAGTAGATCCTTGACCTAAGGAAACCTAGAGCAAGAGAGAGCATCACCTCAGATAGGGTCAGAATAGATAATCTCTTGGTCCTTTGAGTCCTTTGATGATGGAAGCATCACTGACAGTCTGTGAAATAACTACCAAGTGATTCTGTTGGTCACACATTACAGTGAGTGTCCCAGCCAGTTGTCAGTTTTAGCTTTTGTCGCTGCATCTGTTCATCACCGATATTTCTCACATAAAATTCATTCTTAAGAATGATAAGCTAAAAGAAATTGCTAAAACCCTAAAAGTATATTTTTACCTGATAATAAAACTTTTTTTCTTATATAATAATTATTTTAATAGTGTTTCATGTGTTTGGATATTTTGCCTGCATGTGTATTTGTGCGTTCTTGGTGCCTGTGAAGTACAAAAGAGAGCACCGCATCCCCTGAGATTGGCGTTAACAGTTATGAGCTAGGACTCAGACCCAGGTCCTCAAAGGACCCGCCAGTGCTCTTACTTGCTGAGCTGTCTGTCTGGCTCGAGCAATAGTAGCTTTGTTAGAAATTTGTCTAATTATGGGTATGCTGTCATATTTCTGGGTTTGGGAGTATATCAGCTGCTTTCATTTTTGCTGCGAGAAGAAAGCAAAGCAACGTAGTAAAAAAGGTGAAGAAGGCATGGCATCCAGAGCCAGGTGACCAGTCTGTGCACCTGCAATTAGGAAAAGATGGTGTGTGTGGACGCTCGGCTTGCTTTCTCCTTCCTTCAGTCCTGGATCTCAGCCCAGGGTATGGCATGTGCGCACGTGCATACACATACACACCCCTCACACATGCAAGTGCACACATATACACATGTGCATTCAGGACAAACACACACATTCAAGAAGGGTCTTCTCTCCTTAGTTCAGCTTACCCAGAAACTACGAGATGAATATAAATCCAGGCAAGTGACACGAAGATTAACCATCAAACGTGAGTTTGGTTTTTTTCTTTTTTGTGGTTCTGGATATTGAATCCAGGGCCCTACTGAGCTACTGTCATGGCCTGTGCTTTATTTGGAGACAGACAGTAAAGTTGCTTAGGCTGGTCTTGAACTCACTCTGTAGTTCACTCAAGACAGGTAGCCCTTGAACTTGTGATCCTCCTGCCTCAGCTTCTTGTGTCACGTCACTTGGGTTACAGGCCTGCACCACCATCCTCATTCACATTTCTGGCTTCCTATTCTGTGGTCAGAGATTTGCCCTGACTCTGGTTTCTGCTCACTCAGACTTTTCCTTCCATTACTTGTTTATTTTGGCAAATGACTCTGCTTTGATCTTGTCAAATCTTGTCTTGTTCTTGTGACAATTTCTCCACTAATTTTGAGTTGTTTCCATTTTACCCCTATATCCAAAGTCCAGAAGCGAACAGCCTTTGCTTTGCTTGTGTGATTCTTCATGTAACAGCATCAGTTAGGTTGGAGGAGCCATGAGTGGACAGAGTTCTAACTGTAAGCTACAGAGCAGACCTAAACATGAAGACATCATCAAACTAAATGTAATGTGTAAAACTCCTTTCCCATCAATCATTATCAACACAGATTTTAAACGGAAACCTTCTCAGTCTCCTCCTTTTGAGCTATGCACTGCAGTGCCATTGTTAACACAGACTTTACCAGGCCAGTGATGACACCTCTGTTCGGACCACTCTTGCAGCTTGTCAAACGAGCTACAATCCAAAACCTCCGAGGTACTGGGATTACAAAGCATCTGCCACCATAGCTCGCGTCTTTTCTTGCTTGATTTCCTTTTTAACAACCCTAAGGACATGCCTGCTCTGTGACCATTCAGGAATTAAGGCTGCTGGTTTTGCGGTTCTCATTGCCAACCATGTACCTTGCTTTTCATACATTATCAGGTTAGATTTTAAATATTGAGATCTCAGTGAGCAAAACTGGAATTTTAAAAATGGAGATAAAATGGTCCCCTCTCAGAGTTCATTAGGAAGGATGAATTTGGCTGATATGCTTAAAGCTGTTGGTACTTTATAATAGCTAATTATGTGACCTGTTCCCAACCTTGAATCATTCATGTAGATTGGGGAGAGCTATTTTGGAGGCAAGATCTTTAAAGATGAGAAGGGACCAGCATCCCTTCCACTAGTAAAGACAAAAAGGACTTCTGTTAGTGTGGCTAAGAACAAGGGAGCACTACGCAGCATGGAAATGGCAAGGTTGACAACGATCAAGGCCTAAAATGAACGTGGGAAGACCCAAGGGAGTGAGGTCAGAAAAATAACCTAGGAAAAATCCTGAAGTCCCTTCCAGTGCTCAGGAGGCTAAACCAAGGTCTTGTTCAGTCTCTGCACCACGGTCTAGTCCTCTGTTAAGCATAAACATCTTTAAGGGCTGCAGCACTGAGAAGGGGACGGGGCAGAGAACTGGCCTCAGATGAACTGGCATCCCTAAAGCTCACATCCCTTCCAGAGAATACTCCCATTAATTAAGCATGTGCCTGTGAGATCCCTTCTTGCCTGTGCTCCCTGTCGGCTGTCTCATTCATTAACCTGCTGATTAGTAACCCCGAACACTTGCACCCCCTGTTTTTTGCATTCCCCTTTTAATATACTGTGCTGTTCCCCCGGGACATAAACTCCAGGACCCGTCCCTGGCCTGTTCATGTTTGTTTTCTTTGCCCCTTGTGCCTGCCTCTGCTGTAACATTTGTAGTATGTGTTAAGTAATCCTTAAGGTAACATTTTTATTATGTCATAAAAAGTGCATGGCAAATATATTATAACTCATGGACTTTGTTTAAAAATGAACGGATAATTTATTGAGTGTGTTACATGAGCCTTGCTCCCTCCCCCATTTCAGCAGAGACCTGCTGCTCATTTAGCCTAGCCTCCTATTGAGCGCTCCCACCCTGTGACATGCTGCGAAAGCAGGGCCAGGGTTGGCTAGAAGTGACATCATAGTTTATGTACTCAATAAAAATTTAATTAAGTCATTACAGGAATTGCAGTCATCATTTAACCCTCTGATTTCTTCTGTTTAGTTTATTATTAAACATTCAGTAATAGCAGTCATCGAATCCTGATGGCTTATAAAATATCTGCATGAATTTTAATAGCTTAAATAAATGGGAAACTATGAGTAACTGACATAAAGGAGCCTTTCCCATGTGGTGGCTCAGTATGTATGGGTTTTCATAAAAAGCAAAGCATTATGGACAGGATAAGATTTTAATGAGCATTCAGCCCAACACCATCTTCTGCGGGGGGATCCGTGTATTCATAAGCAACATGCTCCATATAGGGTGATCTAGCATTGAGGAGACAAGGACCCTGCACACCAGCAGATAAATGCTTACGTGAAGGGGTGGAGTAGAATTGGGGTTCGGCAGAGGGAAGCTCCAGCATCAAGGGCCTAGTGGGGTGACTCAGTTACTGTCATTTCGTCTGCTGCCTACAGACCGTGCGCTGCAGGATAAGCTTGCACTGGCTTCCAGAAAGGGACCTTCTCGTGATCCACTCTAACCTGGATGGTGACATTAGAAAGCCATTCCTGGCTGTGGCGGTTTGCCCTCTCTCTGTAGAGGTGATGGGGAGCTCACAGGAGGGCACTGGAGTAGAGCCTGGCTACCACTGAGCTCCATTCTGTACTTTGCTCTCCCCAGGCAGTCAGCAGCCAGCCATCTTCTCCACGAGACGATGCATTTGTCCCTATCTGGGCCTCTCTGGAAAACAAGAACCAAGCTTTGCAGAATAATATTTGAAGGATCTTTGGCAATACCCTTCAGGTGGTGAAGTGGGACCGTTTGCTCCACTCTAACCCTACTCTGATGGTAGCTTGCTGTGTAGCCTTGGGTCTGTCTCTTTCTGTGTTTGAGCCTCGCTTCACCATTCATTTCCTGAGGGTCACTGGTCCAGGTGATCCCCGAAGGCCCTTCCAGCTTCAACGCTAGTTGGCATGATGCAGAACGTGAGCTAACTCTGCCGTCTGAGCAGCTTTGGTAAATGTTTTCCTAGGAGTGGTGCCTTGCCTTATGTTGGATGCCCCTGGCATGCTTTTTTGGCTCTGGTCATCTTGTACATTTAGAAGTACACCTAGTCCCTAAGTAAGGAGAACCCAAGTATGTTAAGAGGGCTGGTTGACCTCTTGTCCTCACGTGACAGAAGGAACTCTTAACTCTGGCCTATTCTGAGTCTCTCACCACAGCACATTAGATAAAGCAGTAAGAAGAAATATAGTAGTATATATTTCTAGAATTCCAGAAACAGGAAAGGTGCTTCTTCAGCAAAAACAAAAGAATTTGTGTCACTGGATAGGGCATGCTATGAGTGGATCTTGTTTTTGTTTGTTTGGGGTGCTGAACCCCAGGCCTCACACATGCTAGGAAAGTACTCAGCCCTAAGCTACAGCCCCAGCTCTGGGTGGTGACCTTGCATGGATTTATTATTTTATGCCTGTCTTAGCCCCTGTCCTGGACCAGGTGTTTGGGTGCCAAAATGATTCAGTCCTGTTTCTTGTGACCCAAGCTTGAGTAGCTCACAGACTGGTGGGAAAGACATGTATATAAGCAGCTCCAACCATACTGTATACCTAGGGGGAGAAATACACAGAGAACCCTGAGAGCACAAAGGAGCAGCGGCCAATGTGGCCTGGCCTGAAGGTGGGGAGGAAAGGTCATGGCTTACACTCCCAGCTACCAGCAGTCTCATATTTTCCAGCCTTGAACCTCACAATTCTCTCTTCACTGTTGAACATTGTCCATGACTGTAAAGCACTGGGACTGCTTTTGGTTTTAGTTTTGTGTAAACAAGCCAGGTCTTACTCACAGTTCCGTGTGTTTGCAGAGTTAGCTGCCATTTACCAAGACTTCCAGGGTATGTTGTTAACTTAATGAATGAATGCAAACGGACTTCTGTGCTCTTGAAAACAGTTTTTGTGTGCAGGGCATTTAAGAAGACAAAACAGCCTCAGAGAGGTTGGCTTGCTCAAGACCGCATCCAAAATATATACCAGAGTTAGGACTTGAATCCGGGTTTTCTGAGTCTAAACCTAAACCCTTTTGCCTTTTCTGACCTCCAGAGACCTGTTAGAAACCCCAGGATAAAAGTCACTGGTCTTTGATTTATTGTGTGTGATGCTTTGAATGTAAACTGTCCCCCTACAGGCTCATGTGTCTGGACACTTAGTTTCTAGGTGATGGACCTGTTAGGCTGTGGAACCCTTAGGAGGTGGTGGCTACCTGGAGGGAGTGTATTGCCAGATTTTGAGGAGTACAGTGGGGCCTCACCTCTGCTCCAAGTTTTCTGCTTCCTGACCCACCAAGATGTGAACTAACAGCCTCACTCCCCCACCATTTGCCTACAGCCACATCTTCCATTGCTCAGGGGACTGTGTCCTCTCAGAACTGTGAACCAAAATGAATCCTTCCTCCCTTAGGTAACTTCTCTCAGGTATTTTACATACATACACATATTAATAAGATAATAATAATAATTTAAATTACATTTACTTACTGATGTGTGTGTGCATATGGAGGTCAGAGAACAACCTGTAGGTGTCACTTTCTCCTTCCATCATGTGGGTCCTGAGGATCGAACTCTAGTTGTCAGACTTGGTAGCAAGCACCTTTGTCTGCCAAACCGTCTCAGTGGCCCTTTTGTTGTTTTCGAGACATGGTGTTATGTGGTCCACGTGACCTTGTTATGACCTTGAACTTAACCATGCATGCTTGTGTACACACACCATGCTAGGGATTACAGGAGTGGGCCTGTTTTTCTATGCTGGGCTGTGTGGCCCTGTACTCGGACCGTTTCTGGTCCTTTGTGCTGATCAGCACTAGCGCAAAGCGCACATGTAGTTGAAGGTTGAGTCATTAAAATGAATGTAGTTTTGAATCAAAACCTGAATGAAGTGACAGTTTCATTGTGGAAAATCCTGACAGCCAGGGACTTGGAAATGGACTGGCTGCTTAAACTGAGTCCCTTTCTCTTTAACACCCTGTGACAGCTAGGCGACATCATGCTTTTCCTTACTTTCTTACCTTTGTTTTTATAGGTTAATTCCTATCTCCTAAAGAAGAACATGGCCCTCATGACAAACAATTTCTATGCGGCAATCTTGGGATATGATGAGGTAAGATCATTTGCCGAGCCTTAGGCCCAGTGGCCGCCCCCAGCAAAGGCGCACCAGCCTTCTTCCCTCCACCCCTCTTCCTTCCCTTTTAAAGAATTTTTTCTTAATGTATATGTGTCTGTGTGAGTGTCTGGCACATGTGTATGAAAGTGCGTGTCAGGGCCTGTGGAGGCCAGGAAAGGGCATCAATCCCCTGGAGCCGGAGTTAAAGGATTTTAAGTTATGAACCATACAGTGTGGGTGCTAAGAACCAAAGTGGTATACAACCACAGCCAGTCCCAGCAAAGGCTCCCCCTACATGTGTATGTACGTGTGCATGTGCGTGTGTGCGTGCGTGTCTGTGTGTGTGTGTGTGTGTGTGTGTGTGTGTGTGTGTGTGTGTGTGTGTGTGTGTGTGTACCTGCAGAAGCCAGAAGACGGTGCTGGATCCCTGGAGCTGAAGTTACAGGCAGTTGTGATTCGCTGATTGGTGTGCTCAGAACCACACTTGTGACCTCTGTAAGAGCAGCAGGTGCTTGTAGCCACTGAGCCATCTCTCCAGCCTTTGAGGGGAATGTGTGAAGGAAGCTTTGAGGACTATATTCTCTACTTGCGTTTTTTTTTAAATATTTATTTATTTATTATGTATACAATATTCTGTCTACATGTCTGTCTGTAAGCCAGAAGAGGGCACCGGACCTCATTACAGATGGTTGTGAGCCACCATGTGGTTGCTGGGAATTGAACTCAGGACCTTTGGAAGAGCAGGCAATGTTCTTAACCGCTAAGCCATCTCTCCAGCCCCCTCTACTTGCCATTTTTGCTTACTATTAATTTCTTCACCTTCTTTGAGTGCTTGGGAAAAGAGAAAATTGTATAATTTGGTCAAGCATTTAACACGTTAGCATTGAGTGCCTGCTGAGTGCTGGATGGAGCCAAAGGCAAATCAGACACTGCCATGGTCCTGGCTCTTGCCAGAGAATGACACTCATATGTAAACAGCATGACCTGTGGGACAAATGTATACTGTTGTATTTTTCATTTTAAAGCAGCACATACTTTATACTCTTTTTTGTGTGTGGACCTTTTGTCTCTGTGTATATATGATCCATGAGTGCCTGTGCAGGTCAAAAGGGGCAATGGATCCTCTGGAACTGGAGTTAGGATGATTGTGAGGATGGATGTGGAAGCTGGGAATTGAATCCAGTTCCTCTGCAAGAACAACAAATGCTCTAAACTGCTGAGCCATCTTTCCAGCCCCCATATGCTCATTTTTGTGTTTTCAAGGCATTGTTTCTCTGTGTAACCCTGGCTGTCCTGGAACTCCCTCTGTAGACGAAGCTGGCCTCAGACTCAGAGATCTGGGCCTCTCCCTCTGCCTCCCAAGTGCTGGGATTGAAGGTGTGCACCACCACACCTAGCTGCATAGACTCATTTTTATTTTTTTATTTTTATTTTTTTGGTTTTTTTCGAGACAGGATTTCTCTGTGGCTTTGGAGCCTGTCCTGGAACTAGCTCTTGTAGACCAGGCTGGTCTCAAACTCACAGAGATCCGCCTGCCTCTGCCTCCCGAGTGCTGGGATTTAAGGCATGTGTCACCACCACCCGGCAGTAATGTTTTCTTTTTTTTTAATTTTTTTTATGGTTTATTTAACTTTATTTTATGTGCATTGGTGTGAAGGTGTTAGATCCCCTGCAACCGGATCTTCAGACAGTTGTGAGCTGCCATGCGGGTGCTGGTAATTGAACCTGGGTCCTCTGGAAAAGCAGTCAGTGCTCTTAACCACTGAGCCATCTCTCCAGCCTCTTAGACTCATTTTTAAATTTCACAAAGCTGTACATACCTGCTTGAAATACAAATAAAGACCTAGTTGTTCTCCGACCCCGAAGGAGAAGTCATCGTAGATCATTGAGTCTCCTTCCAGGTGTCCCCTGTGCACAGACAGTGGTTCCTTGCCTCTATGCCAACGAGTTACGCCTACACACTTTTCTGTAGAATGCTTTATGCATGGAGCTATGCATGTTGAGCAGTCACAATCTCAGACTGAAAGTCTGCCCAGTGAATGCCAGTTCTCCATTTCCTCCTCCTCCCAGTCCCTGACAACCACTTTTTTATTTTCTGACTCTGTGAACTGACTAGGAGCTCATGTGAATAGAATCTTACAGTGTCTGCTCTTTTGTGGCTGGCTTATTTCACCTAGAAGTGTGTCTCCAGGTTCATCCATATTGTGTGTCATTTCCCAGCCGTCCAACTTTATTATGGAAATTTCAAGCATGTAGAAAAGCTAAAAAGGTGGTGTAATGAACACCTGTATACATACTCCCAGCACTCATCAAACCTCGGTTTTTTCTTGATAAATGTTGTGCTTTAAAACTCATTTTGTGGCTAACTCCTTACTTTGTGCAAGCACCGCCTCCTAGGAAAGGGTCCTGACCTTCCCCAGGCTGAGCTCATCCCACCTGCTGTGGCTGCTCACAGTGCTTACGAGCATTAACATCTGTCACCTGGCTGGGTGTGGGTTTCTTCTGGGAAGTGACAATGTCCAATTGTTTCTGATGTCTAACACGGTGCTTGGCATGCCGTGCGGAGGGGAAGAAATGTACAGAGTAGGGCTGGGGTGTAGCTCAGCAGGTAGATCACTTGCCCAGAATTCACAAAGCCCTGGGTTTGATTCTCTGAACTGAGTGAAACTGGGCATGGTGGCACATGCCTGTAATGTTCGGCTGGCATGTTCTCTCATCAGTTCATTCATGTTAGGGATTGAGCCCAGGCCTTTATGCATTCTAGGCAAGCACTCTGCCAGCTGAACTATGTTTCCAGCCCATTTTTAAAGTCTCCTGCTTCATTGTTTGAGAATTTCATGTACACATATCATGTGTTTTGATTAAATCCACCTCCCATTCCCTCTCCTACAATTCCCCCACCATCACTTTTCCCTTCCAACTTCATCTGCCCTCTTTCTTTCCTTTTTCTTTCACCCCCTTGTTCACTTGTTGCTGTCTGTATGTGCGTGGGTCTGGGCCCGGCTGCTGGAGCCCTCATGCTCCGCACCCAGGAGACTCTTTAAATCTGATCCCTAAACCTCGCTGAAGGCTTTGACCCAGTAGGAGCCACCTGGTTCTTCAGCAAGCACCCAGGTGACATGAACAGGAAAGCTTGGAAAATATGCTAGTTACCTGGGATACTTTCTAGAAATTTCAGTGTCAGGAACCCATTACCCAAAGTTTCTGTCTTAACTGGTATGGGTTGACAGCCAAGTTCCCAGATGGTTTAGATGAGTAAGTCCAGCCAGAACAGCTTTTCTTAGATTTTGAAGTGCATGTGAATCACATACAAAACGGGGTAAAATTTGCGTTAGACTCGGCCATTGTGGGTTGGAACCCAAGGGACTTCAGAGAAGCTGCAAGCCGCGCAGTGAAGCCGTTTTCCAGAACACTCTATAGTCACAATGTTCTGGACCTGCCCAAGATGAGCTGCTTGCCACTGTTCTCGATTTCATTAAATAAACCCATCACGTCCCCATTGTGTCGGTCCCATTGGTGCTCCGTAACCGCGGGCCAGAGGCCACTGTGGCAGACAGTGATGAACATTCTGCTGCGGCAGCACCATCCAGCAGCAAGCCCTTCCTTCCCTCCCTGTCTTTCTGCTCTGTTGAACTCAGATGCTTCACCGAATCACAGGCCTTGTGTGAGCTGTTGTGTTGTCGTATGCCCTCTCTATCTGTCTCTCATTGCCTCCGAGGGGGGTCTTTGGCCTGCTGGCCGTTGAGTGTTGAAGTCAGTAGCCGGGAAGGGCAGTCAGCTTGTTATCTTGAAGGACACTCTGTGTTTATGCATTTTCCTCTCTTGGTTAGAATGTCCTGCAGCTCTCCTCCTGCTCCCCATTTCTTTAAAGACTAACTTAATGGGGCTGGAGACGGCTCAGCAGCTAAGAGCACTGGCTTCTCTTTCAGAGGTCCTGAGTTCAGTTCCCAGCACACACATGGTGACTCCCAACCATGTATAGTGAGATCTGGTGCCCTCTTCTGGCCTGCATACATACATACAGGCAGAACACTGTATACACAATAAATAAATAAAATTTTTTTGAAAGACTGACTTATGTATGTATATATGTGTATTTGCCTGCATGTAATGTATTCACTATGTGCATACCTGATACAGCGGAGGCCAGAAGAGGGCATCAGATCTCCTGGAATTAGAGTTACCACCATATAGGTGCTGGGAACCAAACTCAGATCTGCAAGTTCACTGAGCCATCTCTGTAACTCACAAGAGATCCTCCTGCCCCATCTCTTGAGTGCTGGGGTTAAAGCTGATCCTGCCTATTCTGTTTTGTTCATTTGTTTGTTTGTTTTTTGTTTTTTTTTTTTTTAAAACAGAGTTTCTTTGGTAACCCTGGATGTTCTGAAACTCACTCTGTAAACCAGGCTGGCCTGGAACTCAAGAAATCCACCTGCCTCTACCTTTAATCCTGCTGGGATTAAAGGCATGTGCCACCACTGCCCAGATGTTCCTCCCTATTCTTATAGGCCACTTCTTTGCACACTTCTTTCCTAAGCTCTTTAGATCTCTTTGGCTTTTACTCTTCATTTCACCATTTAACAGTGTTTTTTGGCATATTTATCACATGTGAGAGATGAGGAATATGTTGGTGAATCAAACAAACATGGTTCAGTCTCTTTCCCATTGGAGTTACTGAGACAGGTGGCACACAAGTCACTACTGAATAAGCAGAAGCATGTTTGATTACTAACCGAGGGCACTGATGGAGACACAGTGTGGGTGGGGAGGAGTGCTCCAAGGACTTACCCAGAAGTCAGAACTGAAGAATGAGGAGGCAAAGGCAGCAATGGATTGTGGTCTCACCAGGGAATTTAGCATTTGTTCAATGCCCAAGATTTTGCTCTGTGCTACCTTCTCCCTTCTGGATTGCAAGCCCCTGAGAACTGGAGCCCAGTCGATAGGATTCTGTGTTCTTAGCATTGTGCTAGGCGCATAGTGGGAGTCGCCACTCCAGGACAGTACCACACCTTCCTCTGTTACTCTAGACCTAGACACCCTAATTTCCTAAGGAATGTCTTCTTTTATGCCATGAGGTAAACAGCGAGCACCCTACTAGACTTTGGGAAATTGGCCCTGCACCCTAATGCTTGGTACCTTTCTCCTCTTCTGCTTCTTGGCGTTCAGATTTGAACACTTGAGTAGACTCCTGTATGTTTTCACTGAGTTCCTAGCAGTCTGATGGAAAGAAGGCTGCAGCTGGGTTTGGTGTCGGAGTCTGCCATTTTCGGCACTCTGGATCTGTGCCAGAGCTGGGTGATGGCTAGGCAGGCACCATCCCCTGACCTCAGCAATGCAAGCCGGTTCCTCTTTCAACACCAATTACCTCACTAGCCCCTGAATCTCAGTACTTATCTTTCAAGTGGGGGTAATAATATCTGTGCTTTATGGTGCAGGTAATCATTAGACACTAGCTGGCAAAGAGACCTGGTAATCTGGAACAGGTTCTTCAGAAGGCTAACACCTCCTGACCCCCTCTGCCCTCTAACTGCTCAGGACCCCTCTGTATGGATTTGCCCTGCCCCAGCCATTTTCCCCCAGCTCCGGGGATCCCTGATTGCAGCAAGCTGTGACTCCCCTGCTTCTCTTTTTCTGGGCTCTGCTCATTCTCCAGGCCCATTTGACACTCCATCTCACCTTCCCATATCACATAAGTGGGTCTCTGCCAACAGCGTCCCGCCTGTGCCCAGGGCACTTCACACACAGGCGGGCTGTTGTGTTAGCAAATAGCTTGCGGGAGGACGATGTGCCTGAGCTTGTCCTTGGCCATTGTTGCCGTCTGCTAGAAGAAGCGGATTTCCCCAGCTCAGCCATCACACCAGGACAGTCTTCAGCCGTGGAACTGGGGGAGTTCTTTAGCAGAAGGCCCCGCAAGCAGGTGAAATGCTTTCCACCTGTCTGTTAACTCCCCGCATGTAGGTTGAACCTGGAGTCAGCCTTATATACCACAGGGCCATGAGGCTAGAGCACTGTATTACATGGACAAAGTGTCCCTGTGTCTTTGTAAACCTTACTAGGGAGAGAGCCTCCCATGAACATTGTCTCTTTAATTCAACTCTGTGGGATAGGAATTAATCAGGCTCAGCTAACAAGTGAGAAACTGAGGCTCCAGAGGGGCTAAGGGCTTTGCAAAGGCCACACTGCCATAAAGCGACAGAGCTGGCATTGAACTTAGGTAGTCTGGCTCCCAGATCCTACTGTGGTCTCAAACTCTGTTAGCCTCCAGCTAAAGCGTGCTTTTGTTGATTGTTCCCAATACATATCACTTTTTAAAATGGCTTTGTAGCCTGGCACAAGGGCACGTGCCTGTAATTCTAGTACTTGGGAAGTGTAGGCAGAGAGGGTCGGGAGTCCAAGGACTCCCTTGGCTATCTAGAGAGTTTGAGGGCAGCCTTGGGTACATGAGACTGTCACAAAAATCAAAAGGCTGTGCTGGAGAGAGTTACCACCAAGCCTTCTGGGCCAGGCCGGATCCCAGGGCCCACCTGGTGAAAGGAGAGAACTAATCCTTGCAAGCTTTCCTTTGCCCTCTGCACGCTCTCTGTGGTGTGTGCACTCCCATACCCACATGCATGCAGAATCAATAAGTGTAATTATTTTTAAAAGCCTTTCCTTTTTGTGTGGTGGTGCTAGGACTCCAGGGCTTTGAAGATACTAAGCAAGTATTCCACCACTGAGCCACACCCCCAGGCCACATTACCTCATCTTTGTAATTTGAGGATGCTGTAGGTAGGGCAAGTATTTTCTTTCACCTCTACCACGCAAGTCCTGGGGCGATAGCCATGAACCACCCCACCCCTTTTAGAATGATGTTTCCATCCTTCTGAGTATCCAAGAAACCCTAAGACTCCGGTTTAGCCATAACCATTGACCCTGACTGCAACAGACAGAGCTCATACTCGGTCCAGCCTTCTGAGTCCAAGGCCATGCTTCAGTTCCATGTCCTACTTTGGCACAAAGGCAGAAGCACTTCTCAGGGCCTTTCCCTTCAGTTGCCTTCATCCTCCCTGCCCTAGAGGTCTGAGCTAGAAAATGGCTGTAATTGGCTTCTATAATAATATCTGGGCTTCCAAACAGAGTTCCCAGTGCCAGTAGAGGTAATATCGGGCACACAGACAGGTTCTGAGCATTGCCCTATGCAGCTCCTGTGGCCCATGGCAAACCCACTAAACAGCCTGTTACTTTCCTCAGAGTCTGGGCCTGTCATTGCCACATGGGTGACAGCAAAGGCAAGGTACCTTGTTCCCTTTCCCAAGAGCCAGCTACCTTGCAGATGAGTGACCTTGGACCAAGCAAGTCTGAGCAGTTCGCACCCATCCCCATGCCCAGGCAGACACAGACTTGCGATGCTGCCAGCCCGCACCTTGTGAGCAGCAGCAGAAGTATGGCCGCTACGCTGCCCTTGCTGGGTCCAGCAGACGTGAGTGCCAGCTCTGCGTTACCTTAGCTAGTCTTCCTCCTGTATAAAAAGGGTTGAGGGGCTGGAGAGATGACTTGGTGATTAAGAGCACTGACTATTCTTCCAGAGGAGCCGGGTTTAATTCCTAGCACCCACATGATGGCTCACTGCAACTCCAGTTCCAGGGGATCTGACACCCTCTTCTGGCCTCCATGGGTAGCAGGCACTCACATGATATACATGCAGCCAAACCCTCATATACATAAAATAAAAATAAAATTTACTTCTAAAAAAAGAAGAACGCTCGGGAGGCAGAGACAACTTTGTGAATTCTAGCCTGGTCTGCAGAGCAAGTTTCAGGCCAGCCTGGTCTACAGAATGAGTTTCAGGCCAGGCAGAGCTACATAGTAAAACCCTGTCTCAGCAAACTCCCTATCATGGCTCTGCAAGACATTCCTGTTCTATGTTCTAGGGGATCCTTTCAGATGATCGTGGACTGGCTGCTGCCCTCTGGAGAACCTTCTTCAACCAGAAATGTGAAGACCCTCGGCAGCTTGAATTGCTGGTGGAGTATGTGAGGAAACAGGTTAGCGGCCTCTCCCTGCTCACAGCTGGTGGCAATTGAGTCATGAGAGGCCTACTGACCAGGAGCTAGTTTAGGGGGTTCTGATCCAGCCACATCAGCAGCAAGCACTAATGAGACCAAGCATCCATCCTTCCTTCGTCCCTCCCTCCTTTCCTTTCTTCCTTCCTTCCTCCTTTCCTTTCTTCCTTCCTTCCTTCTTTCTTTCTTCCCTCCCTCCCTCCCTCCTTCCTTCCTTCCTTCCTTCCCTCCATCCCTCCTTCCTTCCTCCTTTCTTCCATCACTCCCTTCCTTCCTCCCTTTCTCTTTCTTTCAAACAAGGTTTCAGTAGCCCAGACTGGCCTTGGATTCCTGATCCTCCTGCCTTCATCTGTAAGCCACCAGGCATAGCTTAAATATGAACATCTTTGACCAGGCATAGTGGCACATGGGAATCCCAGCACTTGGGGAGCAGAGTCAGAGTCAGACAGGTTTCTGTGCGTTCGAGGCCAGCCTGGTCGACGTAGAGAGGGTTCCAGGACAGCCAGGACTACATAGTGAGACCCAGGCGGGGGGCACGGGGGGACACGAGGCTTTTGCTCTCAGAAAGCCGCGGTATTCATTTGCTGTTCCCTTACCTGCTGGTGCCAGGTGCTGGGCTAAGTACTATGCTCTCAGTCCTGGAAAATGTGGCACGAGGCATAATGTCACCCACTGTGCCTGTTTTGTACCCATTTTGTGCCTGTGTGGATTCCCGTACTCCTGACTGCTGGCCGAACCAGGCTCCAGGCAGCACCTGACAGATGCTTCTCCAGCTCTCCCCGCTGGCTAGTCTGCACTGTCAAGCAGGGTCCCCATGCCAGGTCCTTACCCCTCTGACTTTTCGGGATTCCTGACCCGAAGGCTTCCAGGAGGAGCTCCCTGTGAGGACTGCTTGAGCACAGGGCAGAATTAACTCCTGCTCTCCTGCCCTAGATCCTGCATGGATTAGAAACACATGCCTTCTGCATGAATGGATTCACTCATCCTGAGGCTTTTCTGGGGTCTCCCAGTGGTTCACCCTGCACGACTGGCCTCAGAACCCAAGCTGGGTGAATCATTTAACCACTAGAGGCCACAGCTGCTGCAGACAGCTCACCAGCTTGAGCTGTCTATGAGTCACACCTTTGCTTCATGGACTTGGCCCCTGGGGCCGAAGGGGCATCATGCCATAGTAATCCTTGAGTTCACCTCCATGGCCTTGCTAACCTCCCACAAGCAGGACAGGGAAGGCCAGGTCCCAGCTCTGGAGGAGACAGGCTCATGGGACTAGCTGGTTGCCTGATGTAGATAGAGCTGGCGTGCTGAGGCTGTTGGTAGCCAGAGCATAGA
Organism: Ondatra zibethicus; assembly: GCA_004026605.1. Classification (NCBI taxonomy): domain Eukaryota; kingdom Metazoa; phylum Chordata; class Mammalia; order Rodentia; family Cricetidae; genus Ondatra; species Ondatra zibethicus. The sequence goes on along the minus strand of PVIU01004919.1, from coordinate 30,506 downwards.
GTCCCAGAAGCCAACACTGCCATTTGACTGTTGTTCAGATCCACCAGAGCCAGGGCGAAGGCACTGTGGCTGGAGGGCCTCACCCTTAGACAGGAGTTGAAACTGGCAAAGTAAACACCTTTTTTAGAGACCCACCCATTCTTTCCCATCTGTCCTGGTGGGCTTGTGCCAGAGGCCATGACAAGGCACAGCCAGGTCCTCTCTCCAGGGGCCCCAAAAGGAGGGTTTGCCATAACTAGTGTCCCTCATTTGGCCCCATTAGAAGTGGGCAATGGTGGGGCCCTAAGAAGCAAGGAGCTTCTGACCTTGCTTCTGACAGGGATACAGTTCTGTCATGCCTTAGCACACCTGGGCTGAGCAGAGTGCAAGGAGCCAGACAAGCACACAGGCAGCCCTGGAGGCAGTTGGCCAGTTTGTAGTATGAGCTGGGCTCAGGAGGGTGCTGGGGAAGCCAGGAAAAGTCATGTTCTGACATGGTGTGCCAGGGCAGCCCGGGAAGCTGGGCCTTGAGCCGTCTCTGGTCCCACACAATAAATTGGTTACTATTTGGTAACCCATCTGCAGTTAAAGTTAACCCAGGATGTAGGCAAAGTGGTGGCGCTCGGGCAAGAAGTGGAGGAGCTAGAGCGAGGTGTGGCCTGTGGCAGAGTTGAACTGCAGACCCAGGAAAGCTGGGCTCTTGGGTCAGAGGCTGGCACTAAGTTCAAGAGGCAGTCTCAAAATGAAACAGGAGCAGTGTGCTCTTGGAAGAGGAGATGATCCAAGGCCTAAGATGAAACCCCAGTCTTCCTTGCTCTCCCCATAAGGGAGCCTTTCCTCTGGGGCAGGACAAACTGGGCCCATCAGGCAGCATCAGGGCCACGAAAGGATGATGGTGTCAAAGACGTTAGGAAAACCGTTGGTGTGCCAGTATTGCATGCACCTCACTCTCTCCCATGCTTCGTAAGATACACATTTCCAGCTGCTCCCAGACAAGGAGACAAAGTCTCAAAAGTGATCACTTTGTGCAACGCCACCAGTGACGGGCAGAGAGTAGACAGGATGACTTCTGGAAATCATCGGTTCTACCTTCTTGGCCTGCAAGAACTTGTAATGAGGATATAGCAGAGGTTCAGTGTCCCTCATAGGGGATGGGTGGAGCAGGGATACATGATAGGAATTTCCTAAAACATCGTTGTGGCTCTCAACCTTCCTGATGCTGCAGCCCTTTAGTGCGGTTCCTCACATTGTGGGGACCCCACCATAAAATTATTTTGTTGCAACTGGGTCGTTGCTACTTTGTAACTAGTTTTGCTACTGTTATGAATTGTAAATACCTGATATGCAGGATATCTGATGTCACCCCTTTGAGAAGGGTCACATGACTCACACGTTGAGAACTGCTGCCCTAGGTCATTATTTCTCCAAATCCCCTTAGTGCTATAATCTGGGAGCTGGACAGTCAGATTACCACCACCAGTCCTTACCCCTCCCCTCCCTTCCCTTCTCCTTCACTCTCCTCTCCTCTCCTCTCCTTGGGGAAGCTGTCTTTGCCACCCCCACGTATGACTTTCTCTGTCCCCCTGCTCTCTCTACTTCCAGATGCAATACCTGGACTCCATGAACGGTGAGGATCTGCTTCTGACAGGGGAAGTGAAATGGCGCCCTCTGGTGGAAAAGAACCCACAAAGCATCTTGAAGCCCCATACTCCTACTTACAATGATGAGGGCCTTTGAGACACTGGCCCCTCTGGACAGTTAGCTGGCTGGCTTGGAGGAACCTCCATGGAAGAAGTGCCTGTTTGTCCCAGGACCCTGAAGAAGGTGGCCTGAACTGACTTTTGAACAGCACCTGTTGAATACTCAGCTCATTTGTGTTGAGTTTCTTCTTCTGAGCCTAGGAGTCTGATCCAGTGGGAGTCCTGCTTGTGTGTGTGTGTGGGGGATCCTCTTGCTCTTCTGACATGTTACCTCCCTCAAGAGAAGCCCCAAGCACACTTCCCAAGTCCCTTAAGCAACACACGTGACTGAGAGCTTTTCCAGAAGGCTGAGGAAGGGATGGGTTGTTTAGAAATGGGGCCCACTCACCCAAGTCCCCCGTGCCTAGGAGCAGTTTCTAGTGCTAAGTCAAGACGGGCAGCCATATACTGGCCCCCAGCTGTGAGCCATGGGGTTGAAGTAGCCATTAAAAAAAAAAAACAACTTATTTCTGCCATGGTTCTTCTTTGTTCCAGGGTCTTTTAGAAACATAGGGAAAGCTGGACGTGGTGACACATGTCTTTAATCCCAGCACATGGGAGGCAGAAGCAGGCGGATCTCTGAGTTTGAAGCCAGTCTGGTCTACAAAGTGAGTTCCAGGACAACCAGGGCTACACAGAGAAACCCTGTCTCAAAAACAAAACAAAGAAGAGAAACATAGGCCAGATGGTAGATGCTCCAAGCTCAAGAATTAGCTCCAGCTGCTCTCTGCTCCTGTCTCCAGTTCACAGAGAGAAGTCCCTGTCTGGGCAAAGCACAGTCTGTCAGGCGCGTCTTCTGGGACCCAGGAGGTCTCTGTGGACCAAAGGGCTCGTCACCATCCTAAGTCATGTAGAAAGAGGTCTTGAGGACAAAAGTCCCTTTGTCACCCACAGTGGACTGGGAAGGGATGCTCTGACTTTGCTCTCTCAGCCTCCTTTGACATGAGATAGCAAGAGCATTCTTCCTTGCCTATTGGTACCATCCCTAGCCCCAGCCGAAGCCCGGTTTCCACCCCCTCTCCAGCTTCTAAAGCGTGTACTGGAAGGGGGACCTAGACTGAGCACTTAGGGGCCTGTCCTCTCCTCTCTGAGAGTTTGGGTCATCTCTTGGAAGGTTTTCTGAAATTGAGGAAAGGGGGTGGGTCCCGTCGTGCCCCTCCCTCCCCCATCCGGCTTCCTTCATTGAATTGCTATAAAATGAGTCACATACAGAAACTCTATACTGTGCGCTGTATGCCACTTCTGTGAAAACATCACAAATCAAGCCGCTTCTCCGGGTTTATTTAAGATGCTTTTGTTGCAAGCAGGGCTCTGGAGTGAAGCGTCCTCTGTGAGTGTGAGATAATAACACCTTGTAACTCATTACATCTGGGCACTATTTACATAAACCAGAGGCGAGCCAGGCAGGAATTTGCTGATTAATTTATTTTTAATGGAGTGAAGTATGCCACGCACCAAAATAAACTTTCCTGTGTGTACCTAACTGCTCCTGGAATGGATGGAAAAATTAATGGGACAGATTTTGGCTCCTAACTCTGCACATTAATTCATATATAAAAGTTATTTGAGCGTTAACCCATTTGCTGCCCAGGGCAGCTCCCCAGCCACAGATCCCAGCGCACAGTACCAGTTTAGCTACTGGGCTTGCTTTCCTGTCAGGGAACCTTGAGTTTGCAGCCATTTTAAAGGTCACTAGGGCCTATCCTGGTGCCCTTACCCTCCTTTCTTAGGTTCTGTGTTCATGCAAACCCTAGCTGAGTCCAGCAACAGAAAATGGCCCTTGTAGAGATTGTATCCATAGAATTCGGTGTTAGGATCCAGCAACTCTTAGCATGGAGCTGGGTTGTGATTCCCCGGGTCCTTTTTCATGACTGCATGCATTAGTTGTCACACCACCCTCTCATCTTCAAGCTAAAACTCAGGTACTCAATAGGCCACAGACTCTTGGGTTGACTCACACCCGCATCCCTGCCCGAACACAGTGGGTCACTTGGAGTTACCTGAAGGGACCCTACCATGTTTCCTCTACCTGGATCTCATTCCTCCTGGTGCTGACTGAAGAGATCTTAACCTTCCTGGGTGTCAGCTCCCCACAGGCTTTCCGGGGTGCACCCCTCTAAAAGCAGAGGTGACTTCTTGTTTACACCCTTCCCTATACTGCACTGTTGGCTGCAACCACACAGAGTGGCCACCGTGTTGGGAGGTCACTTGCTGTGCACTGTCTTGCAACATCTGTGTGCAGCTGGTAAATAAGCAAGAGTGAGTGAACCACTAAGTCACTCGCCATCTGCAAGCCCAACAAAAAGAGCCCTTACTGGGCCATCCTCAGTTCATCTCATTTTAGCACTGATGCTGAAATATCACGCAGCTCCAAACACAGAAGCTCCATTTAAACACTTTTCTAATTAGAAGGAACAAAAGTAGCCAAAACAAGTGGTAGGCATTATTTCCGGTCTTCGGAAGATTCCTCTTCGGGAATTATTTTTGTCACCTTTTGATATACTTCCACTTCCAGAAAGGGGTAGAACTGTTAAGAGACAGTTATAAAAAAGCTGAGCACGGCTGAGACATGGTTGTCTTGAGGCTAGCCTGAGCTACAGCATGAGGCCCTATCAATAAGAGGCCATCAAGACAGTTCAGTGGGTAAAGGTGGCTTGCTGCTGACCCCAATGACCTGAGTTTGATTTCCGGGACCCCACATGTTAGGAGAGAACTGAGTCCTGCAAGTTTTCTTCTGACTTCCACTCTCCATGGCATAGGTGACCCCTCACACACACAGGCATGCGCACACACACTAAATGTAAAAATAAGGAAACCATGAAGCAAAGCAAAGTTCAGAAGATAAAATGCGGGTATGAAAAGGAAAGCTAGGAAATAACTATACTAGAAATCCTACCCAGAAAAAATAAAAAGCCATGACTTTCATGGGCTGGAGAGATAGCCCAGTGGTTAAGACCACTGTCTTCTCTTCCAGAGGACCTGAGTTCAAGTCCCAGCACCTACATGGCAGCTCACAACTGTAACTCCAAGGGATCTGACACCCCTGTACAGACATAAAAATTTAAACAAACAAACAAATAGAAATCCTACCAAGGCTCCCAGGACAATACAGGCGGTTGCTATGCTCTTCACTGTCCACTAGAGCTAGATGGAAGACCCTACTGCCAAAAGACACTGCATAGTTCAGGTGCAGGACACCGAGAAATAAAGTTAGCTGAGCTGCAAGTGTCCTCCCACCTGGTTAGCTTTCATAGTATGGAAGATGCCTGTGGACTTGTGGGGGAGAGAAGCCAATGCTCTTACCCGGAGGTGAACCCTGTGAGCTGCAATGCTGGGCAGCTGTGCCCACTTGTTCAATAGTGGCATGACTGTTCAAGGGTAACCAACTGCTTTCTGATTGGATTTGAGATCCACTCCATAAGAGTGAATCCATGTCTGACATCTATAGACCTGGTCAAAAGCCCATGGCTGAGGGGGTCATAGGCCTTAGGGTGAAACCTTGTGCTGTTTTGCTAAATGGACATGCTCTCAAACTGCCCTCTGAATACTTAGTTTACCCCCATAGATTAGTACTACTCTCAACCTTGGTCACAGAGCCACTGTTTGCAGGGAGCGGTGGCTAGTGCAGGGGATCGTAACTGGTCAAAATGCAGAGCAAGTTAACTGTTGCGTACTCAGTCTTCAATAGAACATGTAAGGGCTAGAAAGATGTCTCAGTGGTTAAGAGCACTGGCTGCTCTTCCAGAAGACCTGGGTTCGATTCACAGCACTCACGTAGCAGCTCCAGTAATCCAGTTCCAAGGGATCCAATGCCTCTCTGGTTGTTGCAAACACCAAGCATGCCTGTGGTACACAGGCGTGCATGTAGGCAAAAACACCCACGCATATAAAATTTAAAAACTGTCATGGACCATCCGTGTAAAGGGTTGGGGATATCATGGAAGTGGGTAGAAGAGCTGGAGGATGGGGAGGAACGCTGTGAAATGCTGTCTTCTAGACATGGCCTCGCCAAACAGGACGGGGTGGGGGGCAGGAAGTGGAGGAGGAGCTTTTCAGGCCCAGCCCCTTCCTGAGATGCTGGGGTTGGAGGGGAAGAAAAGCTTTCCTTCAGCAGCAAGGCCACTGGTGAGTTGCCCGTGCCCCAGTGAATAACTCCAAGCCCAGGCTCGTGCCAGCGACCCTAATTAAACCCCACTGGCTCTCAAACAAAAGTCATGAAAGTAGAGGGGGGCTTGTTAGAAAGAAGGTTCGGCACAAGTAAGGGTGTGAGAGTAATGGGTGAGAATACACTACATTTGTGTATGAAATGTTTTTTAAAAAGTCCTACTACATACATGTATGAAATCATGTTGTTGTTGGTTTTGTTTTGTTTTTGTTTTTTTTTTTTGTAAAGTCCTGCTTTTGGAGTATTTGGGAGGTTGAGACAGGAGGATAACAAATTGGGGGCCAGGCAGCCTTAGTCACATCACAAGACCGTGCCATTCCCGCCAAAAGAGAAAAAATAAAAAGCCAAGATAGCTCATCACCAGCACCCACCTGGTTCTGGTTTGTGGGTCTTTGGTTTTTTAAGAGTGTTCTCAGCAGTTTTATGATAGGCATCGTCCTCAGCGTGTTCACTGACCACAGTGAGGGTTTAAGGCCCAGGAGGCCTAGAGAGTTACCCATGGCTCCACTTCATACCATGGGGTTGTAGGACTCAGCCCTCTCCCTGGACCACACTGCCTCCCTCAGGTCTGCAGAGATCTGCAGCTTGGTATAAAACTTGGCCAGGAGCTTCCCCCACGGTCAGAGGTGGGGAAGAGACTGCCTCAAGGTTGTGTTGTCCCTGTCTACTAGTGCTTCAGGAGACAGCGTTTTCCCTAGAGGTTTCCAAATGAGAAGCATTGAGCAATGAGGTGGACAATAAAACTTCAAAATAACTGATATCGAATTTCTGCCCTGTGACAGACACATTTGTCACCTCTTTCTGTTTGATTAAAAGTGAGACCCCAACCTTCTAATACCCCTATATTCAAGGAGACCCCAGTCTTCTGACACCCCTGTATCCAAGGATTCTGGGATGACTGGAAGCATCACCCGAGCCCCTGGCATTCATCCTTAGAGCAGAAAGCTCCATCTCAAGCCCCCTCCCCCTGGGAGTTGCCTTGGTCCGGACTCCACCTCCGGAAAAGCCCACCAAGCGCTGACCCCTCCCCAGGGAGGGTCAGAACCACTCCCATAGGCTATTTAGGCTGCTGCCCAGAAAAGGAACACAGGGTCTTTGGGTTTTTGCACATCTTTAGGTTCCAGCACTCCCAGGGCAGAGAGGCAGGTGCATCTTTGGGGTTTGAGGCTAGCCTGACCTATGTAGAGAATTCCAGGTCAGCTAGAGCTATATAGAGAAACCCTGTCTCAAACAAAAATCACACACAGACACATGGAAGCGGCTAGAAAGATGCCACATCAGTTAAGAGCACTTCCTGCTCTTTCAGAGGACCCAGGTTTAGCTCCTCACATCTACACTGGGCAGCTAACTCCAGCTCCAGGGAAGTTGATGCTATTTTCTGGTCTATGAGGAAACATTTGCACACACATGGCATTCACACACACACACACAAACAAACAAATAAATCCTACTTAAAATGTGAAGCATTTGCCAGGTGGTGGTGGTGCACACCTTTAATCCCAGCACTTAGGAGGCAGAGGCAGGTGGATCTCTGTGAGTTCGAGGCCAGCCTGGTCTACAGAGTGAGTTCGGGGACAGGCTCCAAAGCCACACAGAGAAACCCTGTCTCGAAAAAACAAAATAAATAAAGCTTTTGAGCCTCCTGAGCTTGAATGTACATATGCACAACTGGAAAATACACGGGGATTCAAAATCAGAAAAGCAGGGGTGGGAACTGTTACAATAGAAAGAATGAGTAACCAGGAGGTGAAGGTCTACTCAGGTGAAGGCATGGGACAGGAAATTCTGGAGACTCAAGCAGACTCATAGCCTCTCGGGAAAGAGAAGAAGGGGTGCCTGGGGGTGGGTCTGGATAATGCACCATTTGACAGACAGCAGTGAGCTACCCCTTGTCCACTTTAAGGATTGCAGCTTGACAGGGACAGAGAGGCAGGACAGGGCCAATATGCATTAGCTTCGCGAAGAAGGGAATCTACCCATCTAGGCTCTGGTCCTGGGAATGGCAGAGCGAATTTAAAGGGATGCTTCAGAGAACTCTCACCAGAACCTGATGCCGGAACTCTCTGTACTGAAGATGTAGCCATTAGGAAGCCACTCTGCTGCTGTCTGGCCACAGACAAGCTGGAAAAGCTTCCTTTTGGTTGAGTTTTATCCACATGATAATTACAGCACTCTTGAGTGAGGTGTGGCAGGAACGACCACCCCACCATGCAGTAGGGGAAATGGTCCACTGAGAAGAAAACACTCACTGTGCAAGGTGACCCTATAGCAGACTGGACAGTGCCCTACCTTCTGCGCCCTACCTAATTGCTCTCCGTGCAGTTTGGGGTACCTGTCTGGGGATCCAAGATGGTGAGAGGTGGACACAGGCAGGAGAGATGCTCTGGAGAAGGCAGGACTGGACATTAAGATGAGTGGGACTGCCAGGTGTGGTGGCACGTGCCTTTAATCCCAGCACGTGGGAGGCAGAGGCAGGAGGATCTCTGAGTCTGAGGCCAGCCTGGTCTACTGAGTGATAAGACAGCCAGAGTTGCGCAGTGAGACCCTGTCTAAAAAAAAAAAAAACCAAAAAAAAACCCCAAAAAACAAAAACATAAAACAAATGAATGAGGATATGGAGAAGACATGTAATCATGAAAGTGAATGAGTGCCCAGGGCAGGGAGGTGGCAGCCCTCAGAAGAGGTGGTAGGAAGAGCAAGGATGGGCACAGGAGGCGGGGTCTGGAGAGAAAGCTGAGGGGGTGAGGAGAGCTTCTGGAAGGACTTCCCATGTGGCCTTGCTGCAGCACAGGGGCCAGAGAGTAAGCCAGGGAGGTTTAGGGGTTTCAGAATATTCTAGGAACATGACTGACCTTTGAGAGAATGCAGATTGCAAGAGGTCACGACAGCATATGGGAACATCGTTTGAGTCTTTGGAGATGTGAGCTGAGAAGAAATCCTGCTTAGTTGAGTCATAAGGATTTCCCTCGAATGTTAGGGACTCTGGTCATTAATCCCTCTCAAAAACTGAAGTTTGCCTTCAAGAACAAGACCTGGCCCTGGAGAGGTGGAAAGAACCCTTTCTTTTAAAAAAAAAAATTTTTTTTTGTTTTGTTTTTACGTGTATGTGAGTTCAAGGTGAGTTCTGGGAAGATTCTGAGTGCTAGGCTCGCCAACAATGGCTCAGTGAGGTCCCCAAGGACAGGTGTGAATAGGGACAATCATGGCTAGGGGTCTTTTGCCTGTGTGTATGTCTGTGTACCATGAGTATACCTAGGGCCTGAAGAAACCAGAAGAAGGTGTTGGATCTCTTGGAACTGACGTTACAGATGGTTGTGAGCCACCATGAAGTTGCTGCACCGAATCCGAGCCCTCTGAAAGAGCAGCCCGTGCTCTTAACCATTAAACCATCTCTTTAGCCCATCTCCATCCCCCGTTTCAGTAGAGTTTCACTGTGTAGCCCAGGATGGCTTGGGATTTGCTATGTGGACCAGGCTGGCCTCAAACTCACAGAAATCAGCCTGCTTCTGCCTCCCAAGTGCAGGGATTTATTACGTGCACCATCACATTGGCTTGAACCTTTTTTTTGAGACCAAAGATTGTAGGAACAGAAGGGAGACAAGGTATTCCTGGAGGGAAAGGAGGAGTGTCCACCATTGCCGGTAGTCGGGAAGGGAGCTAATGGATCTACTGGGAACAGATGGGACAGCGCAAATGGCTCCTGCTCTTCCCTTGGAAGTTGCGCTCCTGCTCCTGCTTCCCTGTCCCCGCCCACCACCAGCCTCTCCCGCCCCACTAGGCCCATCATGCCTTGCCTACCCCATCTACAGCACTTGGTCTTAGAGAGGGGTAGGTCAGACCTCGGACCCATAGCTGTGGTTCTCCCTAGTCACGCCTGCCCTTGTGCTAACCACCCAGCAGAGGCTTTCTAGGGACCTCCCTGAGCCATTGTTGGTGAGCCTAGGACCCAGAATCTGTCCAGATCAAAAGCCCCTTTCCAGAATGTGGAGGGGAAGATAAGGAGAGGTGCCCCAGAGAGCCTGCTTTCTCTAGAGCTCCAGAATGGATCATGGATGCTAAGCCCCAAGCACCTGGTTTATACCTTAGCTTAATCCACGGTTTATAATTATTTATGAGTCTATCTTCTTCACCCAACTGTGAGCTTTTCCAGGGTAGACACCAGCTCTTACTCATCTTTGGGAACCCTCCACCCCATAGTAGCTGAAAGTAGACACTAAATCCATGTTGGGGAGACTGGCCCAAGGGAAAAGAGAAGGGGTGGGCAGGGAGAGGTGACTGCGTCTGTAACGGGGGACTGAAAGGCTCACTAAATAGTTTCTTCCTCCTCTCAAGTTCAGAATGGATGAGAAATAAGACACCACACAGATGAACTAGACTGCTCAGAGAACATCAGATTCGCTAACATCCCCACAGAACTAGGCATCCTGCCCTTCCACGAGAAGATGGATTCCTCCTCGCAGCGGCAGGATTCCTTTGTGAGTTTATACACAGAACATGCTAACTTTCCCTGAGGCGGAAGGGGGTGGGAGAGAGAAGGAGATGAAGGAAGAGAGTGAGAATGAATCAAAAGGAGGGAGTCCAGCTCCTCCCTGAGCCCAGCTCCTCCCCAGCCCAGCTCCTCCCCCGAGCCAAGCCCAGTTCCTCCCCAGCCCAGCTCCTCCCTGAGTCCAGCTCCTCCCTAGCCCAGCTCCTCCTTGAGCCCAGCTCCTCCCCAGTCCTCAGCCCAGAAGCCAGTTCCTCTTCCTTGGGAAGGAGAGGGAGAGGTATTGAGGGTGCTGAAGAGGGGATGGCCCTCTCAGATGTCTCCTACAGAGTGGAGTGGGAAGTCCCTTCTTTCCTCTTCTGGAAACATGAGTGAGGACAGATCTTCCATTGCTGGATGGGGTCAGACAGTTGGACAGGGGCAGAGACTGGTAGGGGTATGTGGGAACTAAGATGGGCCCTAACATCTCACAGTCACTTTTCAGGAAAAAAAAAAAAGCCAAAATGTCCAGCATGCTGGGGAGGTTCGTGAATACTTGCATGTACAAACACGCGTGCAGAGGAAGGGATGATCTTGCCTCCTATGATAGGCCAGATCCTTGAGGCACTGGTGGGCCACCAGTCACAGTCCACTGACATGGCTGGCAGCCATCTTGGCCTTCAGGGTCAGTCTTAGGTCTATACAAGACTGGCTAGAAAGAGATCTTCTGGCCTCTGCTATTCATCTCTCTTCAGACCTACATCCGACTCCCCCCCCCCCCCACAGCCTGAGAAGCTCAGGTCCAGAGAGGACCACTCTGTTAGGCCCTTACCACAGATTTACTCCTTAGATTTCCCAGTGAAGGCTGTGCCACTGGCCTCATTTTACAGATTTATCACCTGTGACTCAAAAGGTGACCTCACCCAGTAAGAGGCAGAGCCATTGTTCCAACCACCAGGGGATCTGACTCAGCTCATTGGCACATCCATGGCCCCTGGTAGGCTAGCCCTGGGTCTCAGGCCCTGGGGGTTTCAAGATGGGACAACAGGAAAGTTGGTGACCTTCTGGAGACCCATGTGGCACTCAGTGGAGAGTCACACTTAGCTGGGCTGCTTTGGGCCCCTCTTACACACTGGGTGACTTCCTAAGCATCCTAAAACTTGGCTCTTATATCTTCCCAACCCCAGGGTGTGGTGTGGCTCTGGGGACTTTCCCCCGCAGTCTCTTGCTAGGATCCTCAGACCCCACCTTCCAGGACATCCTGGCCTTCTTCCCCCAGCTCGGTACGCCCGCTTACCATACTGCATTGGCTGGAGGCATATTTATATGTTTGTTTGTTTGGTTTTGAGATAAGAGTCTCACTACTATATAGCCCTGGCTGGCTTGTAACTCACTTGGAACTTGCTATATAAACCAGGTTGAGATCCGCCTGCCTCGGCCTCCCAAGTACTGGGACTAAAGGGGTGTGCCACCACACCCAGGTTTGTTTTGTTTTTATTTATTTATTTAGGTTTTTTGGGACAAAGTGTTGCTATGTAGTCCAACAGATCTCAATTTCAGCCTTCTTGACTTAGCCTCCTAAGTACTTGGATTATTAGTATTTATTATTATTATTGCTATTTGACCTTTTTCCTTTTTTTGAGACAGGGTTTTTCTGTTGCTTTGGAGCCTGTCCTAGAATTCCCTCTGTAGATCAGGCTGGCCTGGAACTCACAGAGATCCACCTGCCTCTGCCTCCCTAATGCTGGAATTAAAGGTGTGTGCCACCACACTAGACCTGGCAGAAGCCTCTTCATCTTTACTATCCAGCTCCCGCCCGTCTCTAGGACTCTTCCGCATTGCCCCCCTTGCCTCGCCAGCTCTTCAAGCTTCTTTGCCTTGGCTTAAAGGGCAGGGTGCACGCTGACTGCCCCTCCTCCAGAACCCTGACCCAGAAGCTCCGCAGTGATAGTGTGTGGCAGTGCTAACACCGGAACATCCTGCAGCTGGAAGACTACTTCTGTCCCTCCCTCCATAGTGCAGGCGCCTGCCCAGGCGCCACTCAGCTTGAGATAGACAACAGACTAAATGGCCCCCAGGAAGGCGCCGGACACTCCCTCTGGACAGGAAAATATTTTTGTTCCTCCTAATGACAGTCATTAGGGGCCTGTGCCACACACACTGCAGCCACAGGCTGAGCTTTGGTCAGTCAAGTGGCTCCCAGCACCCTAGGCCCAGCCCCAAGGCCAGAATCCACCTGTCTACCCTCCCATTGCCCTTTACCCATTCAGGCCAAAGGGAGGAACAGCTGTCTTTCAGCCTTGAGCACCTAGGTTTGATGTGCACCCTAAATTGCTAGAATGTCAGGGATTCTTGGGACCCTTTTCCTTTCACCTCACTCTCTCACCCTGCCCTTTTGCTCTAAGCTACACACACAACAACAACAGCAACAACAAAATCCAACCACATAGTCCAAAATTGGAGTCAAGGGCTACCCCACTTAACCAAACACTGAGTAACCAAACAAATCTTCACACAGACATGCAAAGTTAGGTACACCAACATGCACTTCGAGACAAACACACAAGCCCACAGACCTACAGTGTGCACACATACAGTCATGCACAGGTACAGTTCTGCATGCATGTGTATATGTATATATTCATTTAAATAATATGAAATTGCCAGCATTCAATAACCTTTTTATCTTACAAAAATAGAATCTAGCCAGGCATGGTGATACATACCTGTGATCCCAGACCTTGGGGAACAGAGGCAGGAGGATCAGGAATGGAAGATACATAGGAAGTTTTGAGGCAGGCCTGGGCTACATGAGACCTGTCTCAAAACCAAAAGTATAAACAAACTGAATTATCCATCAGTGAATGAGTGGATGTTCACATATGATACACAACGAGACCTTCAGCCTGCATGCTGCCACGTGGATGAAACGAGAGTGTTGCGCTAAGTGAACAGAAGCTGTGCGCAAGACAGATGCGCCGTGATTCCCCTGAAAGAAGTCCCCGAGGTAGTTTGTGGAGACGGAGAGTAGAGTGGTGGCCGCCAGGGGCTTGGTGGAGAGGGAGAAACGGCAATGCTGCTTGTGTGTAGACTCTCAGGTTTGCAAGATGATGAGCTCTGAGATGGACGTAGAGGTGGGTAAACGCCACTGAAGAGTGCGCATGGAAAGGCTAAATTCAGTGTGTATTTTTACCACAATTAAATGTAGTAAACAAGTCAGGCGGTGGTGGTTGCACGCCTTTAATCCCAGCACCTAGGAGGCAGAGGCAGGCGGATCTCTGTGAGTTCGAGGCCAGCCTGGTAAACAAAGTGAGTTACAGAGATAAACCCTGTCTCGAAAAAACATAAATAAATAAATAGATAAAGAGATAAATAAATAAATGTAGTAAGCAAGGGGCCAGTGAGATGGCTCAGCAGGTGAAGGTGCCTGTTGCCAAACCTGATGACCTGAGTTCAAATCCCAGGATCCACATGGTAGAAGGTGAGAACCAGCTCCTGAAAGTTTCCCTCTCGCCTTCACTCATGCTCTCTGGTGTGTGCACATGCCTGTGCGCGCATGCAAGTGCGCACAAAAAGTAAATAAATATATAATAAATAAATAAATTTAAAAACAAGATCCAGCACTGAAAAGATAAACTGAAGAGATAAACAGGGAACTCAGCAGCTCAGGGACTACCTACCTGCCTCTAGGAGGTATCTCCCCTCCAATGAATCTAGAGATAAGGTCCTAATGAGGGCTCTCTTCCTCTTGCTGCCCCCACAGCTCATCACCCTCCCACAGACTGACTTTGTTTACCCAGCTTCTTAACACTCTAGTAAGTAGCCTACCAACCCCCCAGGGAAAGAACCCTAAGAGGAACTCCCTGTGCTCTGGTTTCTGCCCCCACACCTAGGCTGAAACAGAAGCTTTTCAGGTCTTAGACAAAGCTTCCTTCACACCCTGTGCCCCTTATCTCTCTTCCCCATCTCCTATCCAACCTTTCCATCCATCCCTCTCTATCCTGAGTTCTTTTTCATAGGCGCCTGTATTCTAGATTTGACCATAGAACAGATGAATCCAATTCAGTCATACTGGACTGGATATATACAATAAGGCCTTAGGGGGTTCCCAACACCCTCGTCAGATCTCACTCCTCTACAGGAGGGTGATAAACATTCTACACCTACCCCATCCCCATTATGCCGCCATGTGCAGTTGCCAACTGATGGGGAAACCACGTCCCCATCCTCTGAGGACAACCCCACGTGTCCTGGAACCATGATCCATGACTCTTGGGGGCAGATACCTGCTTTGTTTTCCTTCTGACCTTGCTGTCTCTGAAACAACCTTCGAAGGCTCAGCCCCAGTGGAGGGGAACCTGGCTCCTACCAGGCTGAGAACATCTCTGGAGCTCAGTGTGCTAGAAATGCAGCTGTCTACCTTAGTTCACCACTCTTGGCACACAGGCATAGCTGTTAAGACACTGGCTAAACAGGCAAGTTCCAAGCATGGCAGTTGGTGTGGTTCAGGGGGGTAGAAGGTTTGCCTAATGAAGCCCTGGATTAGAACCTCAGCACTTGGTAAACCGGGGATGGTGATGCACCGTAATCCCAGCACTGGGGAGATGGAGGCCCGAGGACCAGAAGTCCATGGTCGTCCTTGGCTACATAGTGAATTCAAGGCTAGCCTGGGTTACGTGAGACTCTGTCTTGTGGTATGTGTGTGTGTGTTGCCAGCGTATCTGCATGCCTGGTTCCCACAGAGGTCATAAGAGGATGTTAGACCTCCTGGAACTGAGAGTTACAGATAGATGGTCATGAACCACCACATGGGTGCCTGGAAATTAACCCTGACCTTCTGCAAGAGTAACAAGTGTTCTTAACCTCTGAGTCAACCCTCCAGGTCCAAGACTCTGTCTTAACAACAACAACAAAAGCACACTCCAACTTAGATGAAAATGTCTTTACAAAACCCAGTACCATGTACAATGACTATGTGCCAATTTAAAAAATATTATTAGCCGGGCGGTGGTGGCGCACGCCTTTAATCCCAGCACTCGGGAGGCAGAGGCAGGTGGATCTCTGTGAGGTCGAGGCCAGCCTGGTCTACAGGAGCTAGTTCCAGGACAGGCTCTAAAACTACAGTGAAACCCTGTCTTTGAAAAACAAAACAAAACAAAAACAAACAAACAAACAAAATAATATTAATAAAATATGGGGGGAAAGGCAAGCTCTGGACTCTGCCCGAGTCTCAGAACTTCCGGCATATTCAAGGTGTATATTTTAACAGTTCCTGGCTCTTCTTGGGGGTCAGAGTAAGGACTCCTAATCCAAGTCCTTGGAGGATGGGCTCAGAATTGGATTGAGGATGCTATGAGCGCCATGGTTATGGCAGAGGCCCAGGTGGGAGACAGATGGGTGCTGATGATCCTGGAGTTCTTACACATTGTTCCACCCTCACTGGAGTCTTATACGTCTGTGGACTAAGGCATATACACTACCTACTGTGGTATGTTTGGGGGCTATGGCCAGGCTCTATGTTAGCGTTGGGTTCGTTTACATGTGTTTGATCAAAATGAGTGTGTGAACCTATAATCTACATCTGCATGACGGTCAGTTGTCTGTGTGGTAGAAGATCTGCTTGTGTGTCTTGAGTCATTCATCTACCATGGTCTGTGTGTGTGTGTGTCTGTGTGTGTGTGAGAGAGAGAGAGAGAGAGAGAGAGAGAGAGCGACCTAATCTCTGCTGGTTGCTGGGGTAAGGGTTGCAGGTTGTGGCTGTATATTCCCTGTAGGGAGTACTTGGAGCAGAGCCAGCAGCGTGCTCTAGGGGCCTGGCACCACCACTTCCCTGAGCAGGCGAGTCCCAACAGCAGACAGACAGGTGGGGCTGACCCAACAGGTTCCCAAGGCCAGGGGCAACAGGGCGGAGCATGGTTCAGACTTAGGGTGGCAACAGTTTGGGGGCCCGGCCACACATGCAGGGCTGGCAAACTGGAGGCAGTGTCTTCATCTTAGAGCAGCCAACCCAGGTGCAAGCCATGGAGCCTCGGGTGGGTAGGACACCAGGCAGATGCATACATTCAGCGGTGGCCTAGTGACTGGAGGGACCCAGGGCATGGCAGGACCCCTGCGGAGCCGAGTGGAGGAGCTGAAGCGGCCCTGGTGGAGGGAGAGCTCGCCCCTGGTGCTCCAGCACAGCGAGGCTGCAAGGCTTGCTGCGGACGCCCTCCTGGAGAGGGGCGAGGCTGCCTACCTTCAGGTCATCTCCGAAGAGCGGGAACTGCCCTTCCTCAGTGCCCTGGATGTGGACTACATGATCAGCCATGTGCGTGGGGTTCCCGAGCTCAGCGAGGCCCAGGGGTCAGAGACCCTAGGGCAGGACCGCCTCAGCATGCTCTCTGAAGTTACCTCAGGCACCTACTTCCCCATGGCTTCTGACTTAGATCCCCCAGACCTGGACCTGGGCTGGCCCGAAGTGCCACAGTCCACAGGTTTCAGTCCCACCCAGGCGGTGGTTCATTTCCAGAGGGACAAGGGCAAGAGCATCAAGGACCTGCTGCGATTCCTCTTCAGCCAGGCCCACACGGTAAGGGTCTCTTCATTCACTTCACAGATGTGGACACAGATGTGGCTCACAGGGAGAAAGGGAGCAGTTTGAGCCATACAGAAGCTTAAGTGGGGAACCGGGACTAGAGTCTCTGACCTCTGTAAGATCCCCAGCTGCCGGAGGATGGGTGGGTGCTTTATTTTCCGCTGGCACTCATGAACATTAATTAAGTATAACCTCACTCCTGGAAGTGCACTGAAATTATTGGAAGGGGTCCTTCTTTTTCATGGGAGTCTATCACCTTGATCAGATTTACGAAAAAAAATTTTTAAAAAGATTTTATCTATCTGTCTGTCTGTCTGTTTGTCTGTCTGTCTATCTATTTATTTGAGAAACAGGGTTTCTCTGTAGAACAGCCCTGGCTGTCCTGGAACTCACTTTGTAGACCAGGCCTTGAACCTTGAACTCAAAGAAGCCCGCCTGCTTCTGCCTCTCAAGTGCTAGGATTAAAGATGTGAACCACCACTACCCGGCTTAAGCCTTGTTCTTATGTTATGTTCATGAGTGTTTGCCTGCATGTGTGTGCACCATGTGCATGCCTGGTGTCAGTGAAGGCCAGAGGAGGGTGTCAGATCCCCTGGAACTAGAACTACAGGCAGTTGTGAGCTACCATGGGTGCTGGGGATCAAACTCAGGTCCTCTGGAGGAGCAGCCAGTGCTTGTTCTTAACCATTGAACTATTTCTCAGGTCCTCAAAAAATTTTATGCACCCCTCACCCCCAGACTAAGGACTCAACCATAGTGAACATCTGAGCTATAATCTTGACTCCCAAAGGAAGAAGCTGAGGCCAGAGAGGGGCAAGAAGGAAGTTGCCTAGAGAGGCTGTCTAGGTCTGAGAGAAAGGAGGTTTCTGACTCTAACTTGGCATGGCTCAGCTCAGCTCATCCCCAGCTGCCTAGCAACCCCCTGGGCTGCATCAACTGCTGGGCCTGAAGCAGGGCCATGGGCACTGGCCATGGATTTTGGCATGGGCTAAGCTTTTAGTTTGGCACCAAGGAAGAATGAAGAGTGGAAGCCACTGGGCTTGGGGACATTGGGAAGGGGCAGCCACACCTGGGAAGCCCCTAGCCTCACAGCAGTATAGCTTCACTGATGGAGCCCTGGCTCCCACTCAGATGAGGGAATAAATGTGAAAACTCCTGGCAGGGTTTGAGATAGGGGTAGACTCCTGCTGGGGAGAGCCAGGAGCCCACCAGCACCTCCAAAGCCTTATTAGCAAGCTTGCCTGTGCCGTAGGCACAGGAGGGCTGAGCTTGATTGGCATGGAGAACCAGGTAATTAGCGAGGTTATTGCTGTTGTCATCACTGTCCCCCTTTGATCTTTCGTGCCTGCTCCCCACACACTGGCCAGACCTGTGCTGCATAGTGGAGAATTCTCCAGTGTCCTGCCTGCTCACCTCCAATTAGACTTTTCTGCCCCTGGGCTAAGAGTCGGGCTACTGGGCTGAGCTGTCACTCATTCCCAGAGTGACCTCAGAGGTGTTTTGTTTTCCCATAGTCCAGTGTTCTCCATTTGCTAAGAAGGCAGCAGGAAAGGGGAGGGGCATAGTTATTGAGCTTCTGTTGTGTGTTCTGGCCAGCATTTTCACATGTATCCTTTGTAACTATGAGAGCCACTCCATTTAGCAGACAAGGAAGCTGAGGCTCCCTAGGTGACCCCAGGACTGTACTTCTAGGAAGTGGAGGAATGTGGATTCAAACCCACTTCTTTTGGCTCCAAGCTACAGCAGTAGGCTCCATCCCTCCTGCTCCTAGGCCCTGCAGAGGACAGAAGACTCTCACGGTAGAGACACTCAATGGGAAGGAGGAGCAGCTGGAGGCTTAGGGAATACCCTGTATGTTAGAGATGCACGCCTCAGCCCTCAACTGAGCAGGAAGCTTGGGCCCACTTAGCACAGGCATAAGGAAAGGAGGGTTGTGAATATAAGCTGTCATACCAGACCTCTGCAGCTTCAAGAGCAACTGAGGTTTGGTAAAAGACAGAAATCCCCAGCACTGGATCACAGCTTCCCCCTATTAGCCTCAGACAATCCCTAGGCCAGAGCAAAGCTGGTGCCAACAGCAAACATGGGAACCAGTCTGGAAGCTGAGCTCTGCTTCTGACTCCTGCCACCTCTTATTCTCCAAAGAGCAGAACTTTAGACTAACATAGCTGATCTATAGACATCTTTGAGAATCTGCTACCAGACACTGTCCATAGAACAATTCCTCAAAGGCTTTCAGACAACCAGAGCTTCAAGATAGTCAATTCTCCCTGTGCCCAAGCTAAGAACGCCAGATTAAGGCAGGCATAGTTACACACTTCTGTAACCCCCATAAAAACGGGGCCGAGACAGGAGTGAGCTCAAGGCCAGCTTGGATTACTGGGTTACACAGAATGACACCCTGTCAAGAAAAAAAAAAAAAGACTCCAATTCTGGTGTTGTGTCCTGGCTTTCAACTGTGCTTTTCCTGGGGCTGAACTTGCCCCGTCTCCTCCAGGTGGTGGCTGTGGTGATGGATGTATTCACGGACATGGAACTTCTGTGTGACCTCATGGAGGCCTCCAGCCGACGTGGTGTCCCTGTCTACCTACTTCTGGCTCAGGAACACCTGAAGTACTTCCTGGAGATGTGCTATAAGATGGACCTCAATGGGGGGCACCTGGTGGTCAGTATGGGCTGAGAGCTTCAACCATGGGAAGAGGAGAGAGTTGGGAGGAGGGCCAGCTGGTAATCAGTGAGCACTGGGGGAGCAGTGGGAGTGAGACACATGGCTCCATTAGCTGTGTGGGACCAGACACCCCTTAGGTCACAGATATAGCCTGAGAGCCACTTTCTTCTCTTTTCCAAGTTATTTTCATTATTTTAAATTATGGGTATGCGCGTGCACGTGTACTCATGGAGGCCAGAGGAATCAGACTGCCTTCGTGCGGGAGTCATAGGGAAGCGGTGAGCCACCTCACAGCCAGGGTTGGGAATAGAACTCAAGTCCTCTGAAAGAGTGCTCTGAACTACTGAGCCATCTCTCCAGCCTGAGCGCCGCTTCCTGAAGGTTACCCTCCCACCCATCTCCCTCTGCTCTTGGCCCAGAATATGCGGGTGCGGAGCACATGCGGGGACACCTACTGCAGCAAGGCAGGGCGCCGATTCACCGGGCAGGCCTTGGAGAAGTTTGTCATCATCGACTGTGAGCAGGTGGTGGCAGGCAGTTACAGGTGAGACGACCACAGGGAGGGGGCATGGGGCATGGGGGCTGCACCACGATCTAGCAAGGGCATCTCAGATCTGCCTGCTTTGAATTTCTTCCATTTCTCCCTTCAAACAAATACGGACTAGGCACCTGCTGTGTGGGAGGGACCATGCCAGGCGATTGATAGATGGGAGCCCACTCTACTTAATGCCTTGATATAGAAAGAAACTACTGCACGTGGGAAATAGAGGGACTTTGGAGACCCTAATCCCCGACCCAATTCTAGTAAAGCCCGGACTCTGTGCTTTGACTCCTGTCTCTGGCCCTCTGTCCCCAGCTTCACCTGGCTTTGCAGCCAGGCCCACACCAGCATGGTGCTGCAGCTGAGGGGCCACATTGTGGAAGACTTTGATCGGGAGTTCCGGTGTCTGTACGCTGAGTCACAGCCTGTGGAAGGCTTCTGTGGCAATGAGGATCCACTGTCTTCCCGGGTACCCCGTCCTCCCCCTGTGACGCTGGCCTTTGGACCTAGAATTCCAAGTGCTACAGGCTCCTCCCCCTCCAGCAACAGCCTTGGCAGCATCAAGCATTCGCCTCTTCTGGGCCGGTCTTCCTATCTCACTCTACCGGGCGGTGGTGGCTGCAGTGATATAGGCATGGCATCCTCATCCCCAGGTCCTGCGCACCACGAAGCTGGTGGCCCACCATCCTTGTACCGTCAGCTTTCAGATCCTAACCACAGCTCAACTCCTGGACCCTACCGGGCCAACCTGAGCAAGCTGGGGGCATCTCCATGGTCCCAGTCCTCTCCTGCCCTCAACCACTGCAGTGCCAGTCCCTTGACCCTGACAGTGGGGTCACCTCTGCTCCCATGTTCCCGCCCCCTCCTTCACTTCACGAGGGGGGTCCCAGCACTGTCCCGACTTCCAGAGAATGGGCTCCCAGCAAGTCAAGAGCCTATCCTTCCACGAGGTCGCTGGGTACCTGGCCCAGCTCTGGAGACAGTGGAAGAAAAAAAGGTATCTCTAAGTCAGAGCCATGATCACCTGGATCGAATTGTCCCCTTCCCTAAAGCAGGAGGCCCCAATTGTAGAGTCACCCCCAATTCAGGTTCCCTTCAGCATGGTGAGCAGTCCCTAGATGACAGGAGATTGTCCCTGAGCCACAGCTACAGCCAGCTGGATCTCCTGTCCCAGGGTCAGGGTGCCCTTGAGTCAGGTTCCCTCAGACCTGGTGATATGAGTCTAGAGGATAGGAAGCTGTCCTTAAACCACAACCATGGCCAATTGGACCTCCTGCCACAAAACCCCAAGGTCCAGGCCTTGAAAATACCCCCTGACACCAATTCTTCAGCCAGGTGTGACAATCAGAGTCTAGATGAACGACAGCAGACCCTAGGTCACAGTCAGCTGGACCTCATCACCAAGTTTTGCCCATTCCGGAGCGAGGGGCCTGGACCCAGTGGTCCCCCAGAGCCAAACCCAGTTTTCATGGCCGGAGTAGGCTCTGCAGATGAGAAGCGGCTGACTCTGGGCCACAGCAAACTGGATCTCATCACCAAGTATCATCAACTGCAGGGTGCCCGGCAGAGACCTGAGCCAGGCCTCCCAGGAGCTTCACTAAGCGGCCATCAAAACGGCAGTAACAATGACCTATTTGCACCCGAGAAGCGGCTGACCTTGGGCCACAGCAAACTGGACCTCATCACTAAGTACAACAAGTCCAAATTCAAGCAGCTCCGAAGTCGCTTTGAGTCCTAACTCTGGTCTTGGCAGGGTCAGACCCTCCCTCCATCCATAGATTTGACATGTTCAAGTTCAAGACTGCAGTGTGAGAGTATTAAGCTGGGATACTGCATAAGGAGGGGAGGCATCTAGCAGTCCAGGTCAGATACTCCCTGGGCTCAAGACTCTTTTACACACACACACACACACACACACAGAGAGAGAGAGAGAGAGAGAGAGAGAGAGAGAGAGAGAGAGAGAGAGAGGGAGGCCGGAGTTACTGTTTTCTGTACGGCTGGGGCTGGGCACTTCACACCGTTGTTCTCATTCTTCATAGCCTCAAGATGGACCTCTTGTTGGCATATAGTGTATTATTCTCCTTCACCCCATTTTTTTGTTTTGTTTATTTTTAGTTTTTGAAGCCAGAACATTATTTTCTGACTGATTGAAATCCTCAAGAATAACTGGATGCTGCAACAGCTGCCCTCTTGGGTTTAGGTTTTGTTCTTTCACAGAATCCATGTCTGAATCTGTAACAGACAACTTTTAGAGGCCTCATGCACCTAGTCCCAGGAGCATGTCACCGCTTGGCCTTGGCACTCCGGTTGTACTTTCTCTTGTACTTGGCAGCAGAGCCATGTTCACCACAGGCCGGCTTCTGAAGGTGGTGGGCCTCAGAGCCACGTTCAACACAGGCCAGCTTCTGAAGGTGTGTGTGTCTTAGTGGGACACTTTCCAAAGGAAGACACTCCTTTCCTCGTCTTCTTTCTGCCACAGAGGTCAAAGAGTCTGGAAGATGGTCTTCTTGTTATTTATAAGTTCAGAGTTTAGATGGGTAATTTGGAGGCAGATCCAAGTAAACGACAGGTTAGGAAACCCCACCAGGCCAGTAGCCCCTGGCTTTAAACATGTATTTTGTTTGCACAGACCCAACGCACAGTATCTGTAGTTCCTGAGTCGCTATGTACATAAAATACAGACACTACAAGGATGCCCCAGGTGCCCAGACAGTATACACAGAACAGTGGCTAGGTATACCCATAGATGCATACGGTGAGTACACGTAGCTCCATGTGATGAACTCAAACAGAACGTTAGTTGCAGGTACTTAGTCTTGTCCGCCTAAATGAACGGTCACAGAAAATGCATGCAGTCAGTACACACTGCAGAATCCCCTTGGGATTCACAAACTATAAATACACATATGACCCCTATCCTATCTCTGCTTATAAAGCCCTGCCCTGAACATGCCATAGAGCTGAAAGATTGCTAACTTGCAGATCCAGAGGGCTGCAGCTTAAATGCATAAACCATGGAAAACAAGGCAGAGCTGTAGTAAATGAAAAGTGTACTAGGGACAGAGGGGCCCGGAGGTGGCGGGGTGATCAGGAAAGTCTATCAGAGAGAAGCTGACTTTGAGGCAGGTCATGAAGGATAGGGTTAGGGACAGAGGCAGATCAGGGAGAGCTAGAATTCTTGGTAGAGTAAGCCAGATGGAAAGAGGGCCCAGTGAGTAAGTATGGGGTGAATGGAAGATAATCAGAGCATGTGGGTGAACACTTAAGACACAAAAACAGGCCACCTTGCTCAATGTCACATGAAGCTCAGGCTGCAGCTGGTCATGGACCGTCTCCTGAAGTCACTGCCTGCCTGAGAGAGGGCATGGTGCAAATCAATAAAGGCAAATATGGTTAGACCCAGCAGCAACCTGATGTGTTCTAAATTGTGGGGTTACATGATGGAGTAGGGGAAGGGGCAACGTTCAGGCCCTTTTCAGATTAATAGGGTTCCTTGGAGAAGAAAGAAAGCATAAAGAGGGTCTGAGGGAAGGGCTTTTTAACTTTTTCCTTCCTTGCTGTGGCATTCTGAGACACCCTGAGTACTTCTGTAGATTCTACAACAGATAAGTTTATTCTGTCTATGAAAACGGGTCACACCACTATCCTCAGGGCAGGTGGTG
Organism: Ondatra zibethicus; assembly: GCA_004026605.1. Taxonomy (NCBI): domain Eukaryota; kingdom Metazoa; phylum Chordata; class Mammalia; order Rodentia; family Cricetidae; genus Ondatra; species Ondatra zibethicus. The sequence goes on along the minus strand of PVIU01004919.1, from coordinate 6,716 downwards.
ACTGCTGGCATGTGTGTGTATTAAACTGTGCGTAAGGATACATTAAGGAAGCAAGCCAGAACTCACATCTTTGCCCACCCTGGACCTCTTCTCCAGTCTCCCCAACACCCAGCTTCACACATGGCCCCGTCTCTCCAGTATCTTCTTCAGCCTGTTTCCTACGGTTCTGGGCATGTCTCCTCCAACCACTTAGTCTTGGGTTCGTTTCTCCTTACTGGACACTCTCCTGGGTGATCCTTGCCCTGAATTTCAATCCTCAGCCCCTGACTCTTGCCTCTGCTCCAGATTCGTATTTCTATCCGCATAGCCAGGAGGGGATCATACCTTTTCCCAAACCTGCCCCTTCTCCAGCCTTATTCGGTAAATACATCCCTCATCACTCCATCTTCAGTCAGACAACACTGGTTCCTCTTTCCCTCGAGCTTCTCATCGGCCCAGGCTCAGGTCTTCTAAAAAGACCCCAAAGGCTTAAAAACGAGAAAACGATCCGGAGGCGGGGTTCATCGCTAGCAACCATAGAGTCCTCCCAAAGGGCGGGGCTAGAGAGGCCGCAAGTTTGGCTTGGCTCCCGCGTGCTCCCGGAAGTCGGCCGGGGAGGAGGCGGAAACGGAAAGCTAGTTACAGGAGAAGTTGTAGCGTGTGGAGATTGGAGTCGTTTGGTGAGTTGGTGGGACGCGGGACGGCGAGGGTCAATTCCGGGCCCCGAGGCGGGAGAACTAGGGGCAGGAGAGTCAGGAGGGATCCTGTGGGTGGGTGCGATCCGAGGTCTGAGGGGCCTGAGAGGGCGGGTCAGAGGGAGCGAGGTGGGTTGACCCGGCTCCTGAGAGGATCTGTCGGCCCAGAGCCCGCAGACGCGCAGACCCCCGGCTTCTTTCATGGCGGTCAGAGCGTCGTTCGAGAACAACTGTGAGATCGGTTGTTTCGCCAAGCTCACCAACACTTACTGCCTGGTGGCCATCGGGGGATCAGAGAACTTCTACAGGTGAGAGCTCCTGGTCCTGGGGCGCCGGGCAGGGAGGGGATGCCGGGAGCGAGAGGGACCCCGGGAACCAGCGACTCCGTGTCTCTACAGTGTGTTCGAGGGCGAGCTCTCCGAAACCATTCCTGTGGTGCATGCATCCATCGCCGGCTGCCGAATCATCGGGCGCATGTGTGTGGGTAAGGCGGGTGGAAGACGCCGAGGGGACGAATGGAGCCTTGAAGCGCTGAACCAATCATTAACTCCTGGAGCCTACCCCAGTGATCCGGGGATTTCTAGGCTTTCAGTCTCGTTGGACTCAGGAATCTGTCAGGGGTGGGTGGGTAGGACTCAGTCTAACTGCGGATCGGATCGAAAGCCTGCTAGCACAGACTTCCCGAGAGTAGTCCTAGCAAACTAGTATTAAGTATTTTCATTCTTGGTCTCTGTTCCTTCGCAGCGATGCTGGAAAGTAGGGCTTGCCCTCTTTGGACTATTGAGGAAACTTGACTCTTAGGGCTGTGTGACTCACCAAGTTCCAACTACTAGGGTGGAGGAGGATTTGAAGCTCACCTCTTTTCTTCTCTGATTATGGACAAGTTGCTTCGTGCTTTTTTTTTAAAATTTTTTTCCCCATATTTATTGAGCTCTACATTTTTCTCTGCTGCCCTCCCTGCCTCTCCCCTCCCTCCTTCAACCCTCCCCCAAAGTCCCTATGCTCCCAATTTACTTAGGAGATCTTGTCTTTTTATACTTTTTACTTCCCATGTAGATTAGATCTATGTAAGTCTCTCTTAGTGTCCATATTGTTGTCTAGGTTTTCTGGGATTGTGGTTTGTAGGCTGGCTTTCTTTGCTTTATGTTTAAAAACTGCCTATGAGTGAGTACATGTGATAATTGTCTTTCTTTGTCTGGGTTACCTCACTCAAAATAATGCTTTCTAATTCCATCCATTTTCCTGCAAAATTCAAGCTGTCGTTATTTTTTTCTGCTGTGTAGTACTCCATTGTGTAAATGTACCACATTTTTTTTTTTTATCCATTCTTCGATCGAGGGGCATTTAGGTTGTTTCCAGTTTCTGGCTATGACAAACAAAGCTGCTATGAACATAGTTGAGCATATGTCCTTGTGGCACGATTGAGCATCCTTTGAATATATACCTAAAAGTGGTATTACTGGATCTTGAGGAAGGTGGTTTCCTAATTTTCAGAGAAATCGCCACACTGACATCCAAAGGGGTTGTACCAGCTTGCATACCCACCAGCAATGCAGAAGTGTTCCCTTTTCCCCACAACCTCTCCAGCATAAGTTGTCATCAGTGTTTTTGATCTTGGCCATTCTTACAGATGTAAGATGGAATCTCAGAGTTGTTTTGATTTGCATTTCTCTGATGACTAAAGATGTTGAACATTTCCTTAAGTGTCTTTCAGCCATTTTAGATTCCTCTGTTGAGAGTTCTCTGTTTAGGTCTGTACTCCATTTTTTTTTTTATTGGATTACGTGATCTTTTGGTGTTCAATTTCTTGAGTTCTTTGTATATTTTGGAGATCAGACCTCTATCTGATGTGGGGTTAGTGAAGATCTTTTCCCATTCTGTAGACTGTCGTTTTGTCTTGTTGACCGTGTCCTTTGCTTTACAGAAGCTTTTCAGTTTTAGGAGGTCTCATTTATTAATTGTTTCTCTCAGTGTCTGTGCTGTTGGGGTTCTATTTAGGAAGTGGTTCCCTGTGCCAATGCGTTCAAGTGTACTTCCCACTTTTTCTTCTATAAAGTTCAGTGTGGCTGGCTTTATGTTGAGGTCTTTGATCCATTTGGATTTGAGTTTTGTACATGGTGATAGATATGGGTCTGTTTTCATTTTTCTACATGTTGATATCCAGTTATGCCAGATTCACTTGTTGAATATGCTTTCTTTTTTCCATTTGATATTTTTTGCTTCTTTATCAAATATCAGGTGTTGGAAGATGTGTGTATTGATATCCGGGTCTTCTATTCAGTTCCATTGGTCCTCCTGTCTGTTCTTATGCCAGTACCAGGCTGTTTTCAGTATTGTAGCTCTGTAGTATAGTTTGAAGTCAGGGATTGTGATGCCTCCAGATGCTTCATGCTTTTAAGCATTAATTTCTGCCTCAGCAAAGTAACTAGAGAGTCCCAGGTCATCCTGTTCAGCTACATTTAAATCTTACATTCTCTAAATACATCTCTTGAAGAGCAACCTTTACACTTTGGCCTCTAAGCACTGCTGAATGGCCTCCAGCTTTCAGTTCTTTCTCATTTTTCCTTCCACGTTGGCATCAGCCACACTGTCCCTGTAGCTAAGAATGACCTCGAACTCCTGATGCTCCTGCATCCACTTGCCGAGTTTTGAGATTAGTATGTGTGTGCCATCCTGCCTAAGCAGTTAACTTGGCTCTGTGTACATTGCTGCCACCTCTTTTTTGGTTTTGCAAAACAGGGTTTCTCTGTGTGACAGTCCTGACTGTGCTGGAGCTCTCTCTGTAGCCCAGGCTGGCCTCAAACTCACTGAGATCCTCCTGCCTCTGCCTCCCAGGTGCTAGGATTAAAGGCGTGCTCCACCACCATCGGCCACCCCCTCCTGTTTTTGGTTCTGTATATTGGGGTTATTCAGACTTTTATTTATCTTAAAATTGTTTTTTTAGGCCGGGTGGTGGTGGCGCACGCCTTTAATCCCAGCACTTGGGAGGCAGAGGCAGGCGGATCTCTGTGAGTTCGAGGCCAGCCTGGTCTACATGAGCTAGTTCCAGGACAGGCTCCAAAGCCACAGAGAAACTCTGTCTCGAAAAACCAAAAAAAAAAAAAAAAATTTTTTTTTAAGGTGTTGAGCATGGATGATGACTATACATAGTTTCTTATTTATTGCAGTGCTGTGGTCTTTAATAATAAATAAACCTGGCCTTTAGCTGTGCCCTTAGGATATGAATCAAATTCTGACAGAATATGGGAGATTTTAGTCTGGTCTTTGGTCTGTTTTAATGAAAGTAACTTGAAGTTCAGAACTGTGGCTAAGGCTAGGCAGAAGTTTAGCTGTTGTCATAATGTAATGTAGTTTGTTCTTTCACACTGTTGAATGCTTTGTATAAATATTCTAATGATTACAAATACTTAGACAATTTTCACTTTGGTGTCTAAGGAATAGTACTGCTTTGTAAATATGAACTTATGTACATATTTTTATTGGACATATACATATGAGTGGATTGAAGTAGTCACAGGAGTGTGACAGGTTAGGGTAGTAGATGGCACCAGTGATTAGCTGAGACAGATGACTGTTGTGCACTCCAGTCAGAGCGTAGAGTTTTGTTGTTCTGTGTATTGCTGCTGCCACTTGATGATTTTTGGGAAATTTTAGCTATTCCGGTAGGTGTGTAATGTTAGCAAAATGTAGTCCCAAGAGCCTTCCGTGCTAGTCCTGAAGTGCCCCCAACTTCCAGTTGATAACGATGAGATGGATGATGTTTGTTGGGATAGATTCTTAGCCATCTGAGGCCTGTCCAGGGGATCCATGGTTCATGCATGGATCTGTAGGATTTGAGTTTAGAGCTCTCTTAGGAAAGCTAATTGGGCTAGGACAGGAGATATCCCAGGAAGTATCTCTTACGCTCATGGTTTATGTTTATCCTATCTTAAAATTTTGTTCTCTCCAGGGAACAGGCATGGGCTCCTGGTACCCAACAACACCACAGACCAGGAGCTGCAGCATATCCGCAACAGCCTTCCAGATTCGGTGCAGATACGGCGGGTGGAGGAGCGACTCTCAGCCCTCGGCAATGTTACCACCTGCAATGACTATGTGGCCTTGGTCCACCCAGACTTGGACAGGGTGAGGTGGCAGCTTGGCCTGGAAGTTACAGGACTAGCCTAGCTAGTAGTTAGCCATTATCCCCCAAGGCAGGAATTGGCCTGGAAGTTACAGGACTAGCCTAGCTAGTAGTTAGCCATTATCCCCCAAGGCAGGAATTGAGGGTTTCATTTGCGTATTTTCTAAGTTATCTCAGCACTCAAAGTTTCTTAGTCTCTAGGAAAATAAGACCTTTGTGAGCCAGTAAGTATCAAGCTGGGTAGGGCATTAATCCTTCAGGGTTAGGATTGTCCTATTCAGTCTTGGGCCATGGCCATGATAGTTGGTTGACAGTTGAACTAGGGTAAGTATTTATTATTGAAAGGGTGACATGGAGCCAAGACTCATGTTTTTCAGGGCTTGCCTAGGTTTTAGGGGCTCTAGGCTGGGCTTAGACTCTTAGCCATCCCCAAGTCTTGCTCAGTGAGGCTTCCATGTGCAGATGTGTAGTAAAAAGGGACTCGGAGAGCAACGTCTGGATGTTTGGTCTATGTGTTCTGGACTCTGGACATAGTGCCTTTGTCGGCAGGAGACAGAAGAAATCCTGGCTGATGTGCTCAAGGTGGAAGTCTTCAGACAGACAGTTGCTGACCAGGTGTTAGTAGGGAGCTACTGTGTCTTCAGTAACCAAGGAGGTCTGGTGCACCCTAAAACTTCAGTCGAGGACCAGGACGAGCTGTCCTCCCTTCTTCAGGTTCCCCTTGTGGTAAGCACTCCTGTCTACTAGAGGCAATCCCTTTTGTCAGTCCTGGAAACCTTAGTTTGACACACGGAACATGCTTTGGGAGAAGAGTCCTCACTTGAAGTTAAGAGCCATGACTTATGCTGAGCTCACCCTCTGCAGGCCGGCACTGTGAACCGAGGGAGTGAGGTGATTGCTGCTGGGATGGTAGTGAACGATTGGTGTGCGTTCTGTGGTCTGGACACAACCAGCACAGAACTGTCAGTGGTGGAGAGCGTCTTCAAGCTAAATGAGGCCAAGCCTAGTACGATTGCCACCAGCATGCGGGACTCCCTCATTGACAGGTAACTTTGCCCTTTTTGGTTTGTTTTGTTTTTCGAGTCAGGGTTTTTCTTTTTTTATATATACATTTTTTATTGATATTTATTGAGCTATATATTTTTCTTTGCTCCCCTCCCTGACTCTCCCCGCCCCCTTCAACCTTCCCCCAAGGTCCCCATGCTCCCAATTTACTCAGGAGATCTTGAGACAGGGTTTTTCTGTGTAACTCTGACTGTCCTGGAACTCAGAGATCCGCCTGCCTCTGCCTCCTGAATGCTGGGATTAAAGGCGTGTGCCACCATTCCTGGCTTACATTGTCTTTGAGGGGGAAGGAAGCTATGTCATTGAACCAGAGCCATGTTGTGTTTGGAAGGTTGTCCCCAAATGTGAGCGTGCATATGACTTAGAGCCCCCAAATGTCCCTTGGCATCTGCTCAGACTCAGCCTTCCTTGAAGACTGGGCTCTCTAGGCAGACCTTTCCTGTGACCCATCTTACTTGATCACTGACCATGTTTTGCAGTTTGTATTTGCCTATGTGTCCACTGTCTCTAGCTAGTGGTCTAAACCCTGAGATAGAAAAGAGCTGTTAGCTAGGGAAGGTGAGAATGCTCCTCTTAATCACTGAAGAGACCCCAGATTGCTAAGGGTGCTCTTAAACAGGTTGCAGGTGGATTTTATATTGAAATCAAAATTTAGACCAGTGGTTCTTAACCTATGGATTTCAACCCCTTTGGAGGTTGAATGACCCTTTCTCAGGTTGCATACCGGGTATCTTGCATATCAGTTATTTACATTATGATTCATAACAGCAACAAATTACAGTTCTAAAGTAGTAACGAAAATAATTTTATAGTTGGGGGTCCTTAGAACATGAGGATTAGCCGGGCAGTGGTGG
>PVIU01004918.1:66287-120393 GCA_004026605.1 Ondatra zibethicus | reverse complement strand
CCTGGCCTGGGAAGAGAGTCTCCTTAAAGCCTCTCAACCCACTCCTTAGGTTTGATCACTGACATCCTGCTGTCCCTGGATGACCGTTTCCTCTACTTCAGCAACTGGCTGCATGGGGACATTCGACAGTATGACATCTCTAACCCACAGAAGCCGCGCCTTGCTGGGCAGGTAGAGGCACTAGTGGAGGAGAGTCTGGACAAGGTGTAGAGGAGGGGAAGGTTCTCTAGGGTGATAAGGGCGGAGCAGGAAAAGCAAAAATGTGAGCCAAGGTACATGGCTAAACACGGGGAACGAGTCTGAAACTAAAGGGATGCTAGCCAGATGTGGAGGAGCACACCTTTGAGACTGAGGGAAGTGGATTTGAGTTCGAGGCCAGCCTGGTCTACATAGTGAGTTTCAGGACAGCCAGAGTTCCATGGAGAGATGCTATCACACACACACACACACAGAATTCTAATCAAGGAAAACAGCTCTTCTGTAATGTCTACACCTGTCTGAGTTACTCTTCTGTGACCAAACATCCCACGGAAACAAAGGAAGGAAAGGTTTACTCCAGCTCGGGCTTTGAGCAGGAGCAGACTCCATCACAGTCAGAAGGTGTGGTGGCAGAGCGGAGGCAGCTGGTCACATTACATATGCGGTCACAGGAGGCAGAGACTTAAAGGCTGGGACTCTGCTTGTCTTCCTCTTTTTATTTGCTCTGGAATTCCGACTCACTCATGCTCAGGGTGCATCTTCCCTCCTAATAAAGCTCTCTGAAATGCCCCACAGACAGACACTCCAGGGCGTGTGTGTCCTCGCTGATTCCAACACTCAGTGAGGTTGATAATGAACATTAATTGTCACTATATCTCTCACTGTTGTCCCCTTTGTCCTCTGCACTGGCTGAACCCAGGTCTTCCTTGGGGGCAGCATTGTTAAAGGAGGCCCTGTGGAGGTGCTGGAGGACCAAGAGTTAAAGTGTCAGCCGGAGCCCCTAGTGGTCAAGGTGAGAACATCGCCCTGGCCTCACTGGCCCCTCAAGGAGAATCTGGGGGGATGCTGTTGGGATCCAGGCGGCCTGCCAACCCCTTAATCAATCTGTGTGTCACTTGGAGTCTGACCTCTTGTTTCCCCAAGGGAAAACGAATTCCTGGAGGCCCTCAGATGATCCAGCTCAGCTTGGATGGGAAGCGTCTTTACGTCACCTCGTCACTGTACAGTGCCTGGGACAAGCAGTTTTACCCTGACCTCATCAGGTGAGCAGCAGTGTCCAGGATCACCTCTCCACTAGTCCTCTCCAGAAGGATCTCCACCTGTGCCCTACCAGACAGATGGCCCGTGTGGGCCCTGCCTATCCCCAGGAACCCATTTATCCTCACCAAATCTTGGGGTGGGGGTGCTGGTCATACATCATCCCTCACCCTTTCCTCCTCTTCCAGGGAAGGCTCTGTGATGCTGCAAATTGACGTAGACACTGTAAATGGAGGGCTCAAGTTGAACCCCAACTTTCTGGTGGACTTCGGGAAGGAGCCCCTTGGTCCAGCACTGGCTCATGAGCTTCGGTACCCAGGGGGTGACTGCAGTTCTGACATCTGGATCTGAAGGCTTGCCCTAAAGCCCCTCCTCTATGTTCTGAGCCCTCCCTTGAGGAGCCTGGCTACACTCTGCTCGCTGGGCCCCACTCTCCAAGGCCACATTGATACTAGTGAGATCTACTGAGTAGCATCTCACTACTGTTGCTTGTTGTCACTGTGCTGTTCCTAAATGAGCTCTTGAAGCACCAAGAAATAAAATGCTGAGCCTGTCCTCAGAGCACTGTCATGGAGGAGGAGGGGGTTGAGTCATCAGCCACTGCCACTTTCTGCATGCAGAAGGCCTGAAGTAGACTCCAGGACGTCATAGTGACTAGTCTATGCCAGCGATTCCAACATGATGCCCGTGATGTCGAACATCTCCCCCTTTATGGCCATCGAAACCTAAGGATTGCTTCAGGAAACCTGAGATATGTCAGTCAATGTTTTTGGGCACGTGAGTACATGTGGTGTGTGTATGTATGCATATCAAGCATATGTGTGGTGTGTGTGTATATATATGTGTGTGTAGTGTGCATGTTCAACCACATGAGTGTGGTGTGTATATGTGTGTGTGTGTGTTCAAGCACGTGTGTGTGTACGTACATGTAAGCCCCAGGTTGACCCTGGGTTTCTTCCTGTTCACTCTTTACCCTATATATGGAGACAGGCTCTCTAGCTGAAGCTGGAGCTTGCTCTTGCAGTGAGGATGACAAGCCAGCTCACTCCAGGGATTCCGTCTCCATTTCCCATGTGTTGGGCTCACAGGCAGGTCAGCCCCCCAGTTGTCCCATGGGTTCTGGAGATCAGAACACGGGTCCTCGCACACATCAAACACTTTACCCTCCAAGTGTCTCCCCAGAGTTATGTTCTGTTTTGTATGTTCCTCGGTCTATGCTGTGTTGTATCATCTAACACATGATTTTTTCCATGAAACTAAAAATCTCACGCATCATGCCTTCTTTCCCTTTAAAGTCTTTAGACATTTCCCTTGAACAACCCACCCCAGGGGCAGCTCTGACTCCCCTTTGCCTCTACCACAGCACTTCCTCTGCAGCAGCTCCTCCAGCAAGAGCCTTGCTGTCCACCCGCTGCCTGAACTGACCTCACCACCAACTCGTCATTCTGCCCTTGCTTGGACAGATTTCTTACAGAAAAGTAAAAACTCCTGAGGGTGGGAGGGTCCTAAGGGAGGAATAATCATGAGTTCGTTATTTTTATTTATTTATTTATTTATTTATTTATTTATTTATTTGGTTTTTTGAGACAGGGTTTCTCTGTAGCTTTGGAGCCTGTCGTGGATCTAGCTCTTGTAGACCAGGCTGGTCTCAAACTCGCAGAGATCCACCTGCCTCTTCCTCCCGAGTGCTGGGATTAAAAGCATGCGCCACCACCACCCAGCTCATGAGTTGTTTTGAATTGAAACTTCCTAATTCCCAGCACAGTTGAATACCTGCATAAAGTATGTCTTGATAACAAGTTAATCGAGTGTTCATTATGAACCAAGAGTGTCCTGGTTATTGTTCTATTGCTGTCAAGAGACACACGGCCAAGGCCTGCCTGCTGCCATGTTTTCCCACTGTGATGGTGATGGCTCCTCTCCCTCTGGAACCGTGAGCCCCAAATAAATTCTCCTTTCTGTACGTTGCCTTGGTTATGGTGTCTTATCACAGCAACAGAACAGTAACTAATACACACTGTCAAGTCCACTGAGAATCTGTCCTCGGGGGTCACTTGGACTTGAGAGGACCCTCTGCTGCACTAACCTCCCTTTTCCCAGTTTTTCCATCTATGTGAGGAGAAGCCGTGTTTCTTGGAAGCATTGAGGAAAATTTCCCTCTGTCTTGACGCTCCTCTTTGTAGACCATGCACAGGTTATAGTTCACTGGATGAGGTCTCCATGGCCTCTCAGAACAAGAGAACAGGTGCCTCCTCACAGTTTCAGGACAATTCAGGGGATGCCCCCACAGTCCCCTGGAACTTAGTGGACATTAAAAGAATATCTCTGGCCATATCCATAGAAGCCTCCAACTATGGTTACTCAAGACACAGAAGTTCATTTCCACCAGTCTGGTACTTTTAACTACTGTATATTATTTACATAAAGCTTGAGTAAAAAAGCCAAATACTTTTAAATAAAACTTGATTAGACATACAATTTTTGTTCTTTAAGCTAGTCCTTGTATAAAGAGCAGCCAGGGGCTGGAGAGATGGCTCAGTGGTTAAGAGCACTGACTGCTCTTTCAGAGGTCCTGAGTTCAATTCCCAGCAACCACATGGTGGCTCACAACCATCTGTAATGAGATCTGGCGCCCTCTTCTGGTGTGCAGGCATACATGGAGGCAGAATGTTGTATATATAATAAATAAATCTTTAAAAAAATAAAGAGCAACCAGGAACACTGTTGATTTCTTTTTCTTTCAAAAACCAGCATTATTTATATCACAATATAAATTGTAAACACAATCATACAGAGAAACACCAAGTAGCACCCCCAGCTCTCAGCCATGAAGACCAACTCCAGGGCAGGGTATAAGGGCACACGCCTTTGAACCCAGGAGGCAAAGGCAGGTGGACCTCTGTGAGTTTGAGGCCAGCTTGGTCTACAGTGAGTTCCAGGACAGTCAGGGTTACACAGAGAAACCCTGTCTCAAAAACAAAACAAACAACAAAAATCAACTCTACTTATTTAACACAGTTTGCTTTCAGTGTTTTTATCTTTGATCTTAGAAATTTTAATATCATATACCTAAAGCCTTATCTTTTACATACCTTATGTACTGATGTGGGATGCCCTTCTGTATGCTGTAAATATTGTTTATTACTATTGGATAATAAAGAAGCTAATTTGTCCAATACCCAGGCAGAATACAGCCAGGTGGAAAATTCAAGCAAAGATAAAGGGAAAAAGAAGGCAGAGTCAGGGAGATGCCAGCAGCCACTGGGGAAGCAAGATACGAAGCAACAAGCCACAAGCCTTGTGGTAAAATATAGAATAACAGAAGTGGGTTAATTTCAGTTGTAAGAGCTAGTTAATAATAAGCCTGAGCAATAAGCCAAACAGTTTTTAATTAATATTAAGCCTCAGTTTTTAATTAATATTAAGCCTCAGAGTGGTTATTTGGGAACTGGAAGGCAGGACAGAAACCTCCAGTTGCAAATTGTGCCCTCCTCTGGCATGAATCCATATAACACCCAAAAAGCTTTTTTTTTTTTTTTTTTAAATAAAAGGCTTCTAGACAAAAACAGGAGTCAGGCTCAGCTTTTTGTTGGCCACGTCTTTTCAAATAGGCTCTCCTTGCTGGCAGTGAACAGATGTGTGGCTCCTTTAAGAGACAACTTCCAGGTGTGTGCTGGTGGCAGGTCCTGCTATGGAGCACTTGAATGGGGTTTGTAAGGAGCCTGTTACAAGCTGCTTGATGGCGGCTGGACCGACTGCAGCCCTAGAGTTGGGGTGGTGAGCATGGCTCCCAGAGCTGGCAGTGAACGTACCTCTACCAGGTTGAAAACTCAGATGGTGTGGAGTCAACAGTTAAAGTAATTAATGGCTTTGGTCCTAGCCACTACCACTTAGCATTTTAAAAACTGTCCTGGTCAGAAAATGACTACAGATAGGCAATAAAGACAGATTCAGACAAAAAACAAAAACAAAACTGGAAAAAAAAAAACCCCAAACCTCTAAATGGGTCACAGTGTGTTTTAAAAATGTACGTAGGTTTAAGAATGAAAGAAAATGTGTATAGGCAATTATAGAAAGAAAGAAGAAAGAAAGAGTTTTAAAAAATAAGCCTTTATGGCCAGGTGGTAGTGTGTGCCTCTAATCCCAGCACTGGGGAGGCAGAAGCAGGAGGATCTCTGTGAGTAGAAGGCCAACCTGGTCTACAGAGTGAGTTCCAGGATAGCCAGGCTACACAGAGAAACCCTGTCTTGAAAAGCCAAAATAATGGTAATAATAATAAGTCATTAAAGGGACAATAAAAGTAACATAGAAAAGCCACATAAAGATGGAAAATACACAGAGAGTTTGGATTATGTATACTATTGTGTTTTCTTTGAATTTTTTGACTCTTAATGAGCTAACTACAGAAAGACATTTAATTGTGGGAGCTGCCAAGTTAGACCAACATAACATAAAGGTATCTTGACTTCAAAATTTGGGTCTAAGAATATGTTGCTTGGAAGAGAGGTTCCTTTTTGAAAAGCTGTGGATTCCTTCCACGCTAATGTGTATAGTTTGATCAAACAAGACCCCCTAAGTGCTCCAATGAGAGCAATGACCCAGGTGATCCAACATCCAGAACAGCTTCAAGGCTGAGATGATGCAGACTCACAGACTACAAGATTTAACCATAGTTCTAAATTTTCTCAGAATCCCCATAATTACCATGGTCCTTCAGGGTTCCTACTTCACAGAAGAAGCTGCAGACATTCTGCAGGACACAGAGAAAAATGACTGACAAATTAGGCAGAACAGTCTTTCAAATTTCTTGCTTCATTGAAGTCTGTCAGTTACTATGGGCCTGTAGGCTAAAGGTGGATGCCCCAACATTACAGAAGAACTCTGAGTGGCTGTCCAGGCAGACAGATATCTCTGTCAATTCTAGAGTTTTGGAAGTTGCTTACAATGCACTTTCTGTTTACTTAAGTAATATTATATCCTTCTTGGGTCTTTGATGAAGTTGAAGACTAGGTCTTTGATGAAGTTGAAGACTAGACAGTTTTCCTTAGTTATGATAAAAAATAAATTAGATATGAAACTTTAGACTTACAAAGATAGGATAGATGATAGAGTATTTTAATTTTGTCAAATACAAATAAACTAAATATTGTAACTAATTCTTATTTGATAACCATTTTGTTATATGTAATTTTACTATGTTAAAGTTAAAACCTTCTTTTTTAATTTGATAGAAAAGGAGGGATGATATGGGATGCTCTTCTGTATGCTGTGAATATGTTTTATTATCATTGGTTTAAAAAGAACCTGATTTGGCCAATAACCAGGCAGAATACAGCCGGAGGGGAAATCCAAGCAAAGATAAAGTGAAAAAGAAGGCAGAGTCAGGAAGATGCCAGCAGCCACTGGGGAAGCAAGATGGGAGGTAAGAAGCCATGACCCTTGTGGTAAAATGTAGAATAACTGAAATGGTTTAATTTAAGTTATATGAACTAGTTAATGATAAGCCTGAGCAATAGGCCAAACAGTTTTTAACTAATATTAAGCCTCAGAGTGGTTATTCGGGAACTTGCAGGTGGGAAAGAAATCCTCTGTTACAATGTACCATCCTGTTAAAAACATCTACCCATCTCAGTCTTTATAGAAAAATTCCTTTTTACTAGAATATTTTCATTTTTGCATACTTTTAACATTTTCTTCTACTTGGTGGTTTTCTTTCCTTTTTAATAGCACAAGACACAGGAACATTATCAAATAAATTTGCCGCTTGTTGTGAGAACTTTCTCCTTGGGGTGAGGGGTGGGTATTATCTCTCCCCTCCTCATAAGGTCCCAAGTACAAACCAATGCTTGATTTCCCCAGAGTTCACCCTGGGGTGTTTACTGGATCGATGACAGTTTAGGTGGAGGGTTACAGACAGGAGTGTGTACGGCAAAGCAGCAGCTGTACTGGCAACTCTTCACCCGCTATGTGCAACAGCCTCACCACAGCTACGAAGGTGAAGCTCCCTCTCTCACTCTTCCCCCACCTATATATTTAAGCTTCTCCCTAAGACATTGAGACCACGGGCAATTAGGGAAGAATTGCATACGACTGGTTGAACACTCAGGCGAGGGTTCAACGACCTTCCTTACCTCCTTGTTCTAGGAAGGAATGCCAATAATCAGCAAGCTCAGCTGTTTTGGGTTTTAAATTTTTTTATTTTTAATAATGTATGTGTGAGCATGTGGCATGAAGATGCCAAAGAGGCCAGAAATGTGAGATCCCCGTTGGTTGTGAGCTGCTTGATGAGGGTGCTGGGAATTGAACCTGGGTCCTCTGGAAGAGCAGTCCTGCTCTTAACCAGAGTCAACAAGACCATACCTACTCCAACAAGGACATATTTCCTATTCTCTTTCAAGTATTCCCACTCCCTAATGAACAAGAATTCAAATATATGGGGGCTATTATCCCAGGGCAGAAGGCAAGTTCTTTGTAGTTATGCTAATCCCTTTACCAGCTGCCCGCTTGTCCACAACCTTTGTCTGCACTTGGAACTGGCCCACACCCCTCCTCACCAAGCCCCAAGTGTGCATTTCTCACATCTTCCTGCTCTGCTCTCCTCACGCCACACATAAACATGGCTAAGAACACAGAGTAGTAACTGTGCCGCAGACAAAATTAACATGGCTAAGAACACCGAGTAGTAACTGTGCCGCAGACAAAATTAACATGGCTAAGAACACCGAGTAGTAACTGTAGCAAACAGTTTCGCCGTTTTGAAATTTCCTTCATCCAACATTTCAGTCCATTACTTTTGAATCCAGCCTCAGATTTTTAGGATTCGGTCTGGAACACAGCCAGATCCTGGGCCAGGGAAAAATCAGAATGGCCTCTAACCTACTTCCTACAGAGGCTTTGTTCCCTCCGAAGTCTCAGGAGCAGAGCCTTTACTGCCTGCACTTCACTGGCATCCTCTCTAGAACTGAACCCCACTAGAAGGGCCCATTAACCCTGCTTACAGCACTCCGGGGCTTCCCTAGCTCACAGCTCCAAACTCTTGTACAGTCCTGCAAGACAGTTCTCAATAGAGCATACATACCTACCTACTGTGAGAGCCAAAGTTACATTTTAAGTTTTAATTACTATGCCTAAGAGATCTATGAAGCAAAAATGACTCCGATCTGCAGCTCCTTGCCCAAGGACAGATAATTCCTGTAATGCTTGAGGTTATTGTTTATGGGAGATAACAAGTCACACGTTTTTCACTCCCCTAAATAAGTCTGTTTGACCCATCTGAACCGGATGTGCTTGATTACATGAGGGCGGGATGTGGGGGGGGGGCAAGAAATCTGTCGTGATGTGTCCTTGCCTCTGATTGAACCTCATGAGAAATGTGGTGAATTATGTTTTTGCCTTCTTAACCCCTGCAAAATGTGACTTGGGCCATTTCCTGGGAACCCAGGTATGGACCTGACCAGAGCCCATCCACCTGGCCAGTGTTTTATTAAAGCTTGCTTCAAATTTAGCTTTAAACTGTGGTAGTGGTCTTATCTCAACCAGGAAGCCACAGTAGAGACCCCATTCCCAGTACTAGTTTTCTGTATTAGCTACTTTCCTTGATGCTATAATGAAATACCTGACAAGAAGCAACTTGAGATTGGTTTGTTTTGCCTTGTGGTTCAGGGCATGCAGCCCACGTTGGTGGGGAAGGCATGGGTGCAGAAGGCTATTGGCTCCTGTCTCAGCAGAACAGAAAGCAGAGAAAGGGCAATGGTGGCGCTCAGTTGGCTTCTTTCTCCCTTTTTATTTGGTCCAGGACCCCACCCCCACTGGATGAGGTGAGGCTGCACCCCTCAGTTCTCTCTGGAAGCCCCCACACAGACACACCCAAAGGACTGCAGCACTGATGCCCTAGGGTTCTTAATCTAGTTAAGCTGGCAGTAAAGCAAGGGCCACTCCGTGCACACATCTTGTTCAATAGGACAGACCTGAGGACCGGTCACAGCAGAGAGGAAGGAGACTTAGACGACTGGGGTCACAGCTATGACACACCTGAGAAAAGACCTGCGGATAAAGTGCACGGAGAACTGGAAGTCACAGCTCAGTCCCAGACAACCAAGCTTTGCAAGCCAGGACCTGACACACACCTGTATTCCCAGGGCTTGGGAAGCTGAGGCAGGAGGATGGTGAGCTCCAGACTAGCCTGGACTGCATGCCAAAAACAAAAAAACCAAACCAAACCAATAATGATAATAAATTAATAAATATACCTCACAATGTGCTATCACTATAGACCTGCTAAAACGGTTCGGCTAAAATAGAAAAAAATGAAGCAATAGATATATTGTGATGGCTAAGGAAAACTCCACTTCGTGCTAGGCCCCCATTCTAAATCCCTGAAGGGTGAGCTCTCCGACTCCTTCCCTCCCCAGAATTGGGCAAGTGTTGGGAAATGATTACCTGCCTGCTCTGCCTTCTGTGAGTTCACTTTCACTGTGTGCACGGGAGTGAGGCAGTTCCTGTGGTGTTGGAAATTCTACAGAAATGAAGTAATTGTGGTTTTCTCCTTTAAACCTTCACTCACTTCTGGGCAGCACATCTCTGAACTGGATTAGAGACTGTGGCCCTGTTCAGCAGTTTTAATAAATCTAGCTAACTATAATCTAAATTGAGTCGGGGGGGCCTTTTCCCAGTGGTCTCAAACTCCATAATATCTCAGTGGTAGAATGCGTGTAAGACCCTGGCTTTAATTCCCAGCACTAAAATGATGATGATAAAGAGGAGGAGGAGGAAATAAACTGATGAGACTATAGAGAAACTAGACCATTCGTTGCTGGTTGGAATCTAAGAGAAAACATTCTTTTCCCCCATTTCTGAGCTATTCGTGTAGTTTGTGGTAGAGAGTTTGCCATGTGTACATGAAGGCTCTAGATTCAAAACACAGTATATGTTTTTCTCATCGAAGTACAACGATGAAAGCCTTTACACCTTTAGTGCCAACCACTGGGACACAGGTGCAGACAGATCTCAGTGAGTTCGAGACCAGCCTGGTGTATGTGTCTCGTTCCAGGACAGCCAGGACTTCATAGAGAGACCCTGTCTCAAGAAACAAAAAACAAACAAAAAAATTTCCCTCAGGCAAATGTGTATCTTTGTGTGTGTGTTTGAGAGACAGACAGACAGAGAGAGAGAAAGAGAGAGGTGTAGGACTGCATATGTGGCATAGGTGGAGGTGTGTTTATGCACGTCCAAAGTTGATGTCAGAAACCGTCCATCATTCTTCCGTTATTCACTGTGGCAGGATCTCCCAATCAAACACAGAGCTTACTGGTACAGCTAGTCTTGCTAGCGAACTTACTCTGGGAATCCCATCTCAGCCTTGCAAGGCTGGAATTACAGGTGGGTCGCCATGCCCACTTGGCATTAACAGGGATGCTGGGATCTGAACTCAGGTTCTCATGCTTGTACAACAAGGACTTTAACCACTGGGCCATCTCCCAAGGCGCAGGAGCAACCATTCACTTTATTTTTTAATGAAGAGAAGGGTTTATTCTGCCTCATAGTGCGAATGTTTGGTCTATCATGGGCAGGAAGGCATGGAACAAACACTCTTAAGAAATAGTTTGGAAGTGGCTGGAGAGATGGCTCAGCAGTTAAAAGCATGGGCTGCTCTTCTAAAGGACCCAGAATCGATTCCCAGCACCCACATGGCAGCTTATAACTGTCTGTACCTCCAGTTCCAGGGATCCCACACCTTCACACAAACATACAGGTAAAACACCAATGCACATTTAAAATAAGATTGGCAGATCTTTTTAAAATGAAATGTGGCTCTGTATGAGCAACTGTCCTTTGTGCTTTTATTCTTGGAGAGCTACGAAAATGTATGCTCGTATAAAAACTAGTACACAACTGTTCACAGCAGCTTTTCGGGCAATAACCCTACACTAGAGCAACTCAAATGTCCCTCACTGGATTCACCAAAAGTAAGGGAATGGCTAAACAAACTGTATTATATCCAAACCATGGGATACCACTCATAATAAAAAAAATGAACTATTGATAACCATAACAATTGGGATGGATCTCAAGGACTTCTAAAACAAATATAGCTTTATTACCCCTCACCCATGTGTGTGAGAGAAAGAGAGTGTGCACGTGTGTGCGTCCCAGCTTGATTTCTATTACTGAAGTAGACACTGTGGTGGTTTAAAAGAAATGACCCCCAAAGGGAGTGACACTATTAAGAGGTGTGGCCTTGTTGGAGGAAGTGCGTCACTGTGGAGGTGGACTTTGAGGTCTCATGTATACTCAAGATACCACCCAATGAGATAGTCCACTTCCTGTTGCCTACAAGATGTAGAAGTCTCGGCTACCTCTCCAGCACCATGTCTGCCTGCCTGCCACCAGGTCCCTCCATGACAATAATAGACTGAACCTCTGAATAGTAAGCAAGCCACCACAATTAAATGTTTTCCTTTATAAGTGTTACCATGGTTACAGTGTCTCTTCACAGCAATAAAAACCTGTCTAAGACAGACAATATCACCAAAGGCAGCGTGCGTGCGTTTATGTGTGTACAGGGGGTGGGGGTTTTCTCTGGCTTACAGGGGCTCACTGAGGGAAGTCAAGGCAGAAACTCAAGTAGGATCTGAGGCAGGAACCATTGAGGAGAACTGCTTACTGGGTTGTTCTCCATGGCTTACTCAACTTGCTTTTTTTAGAAAATTTTTTTTATTTAAAACATTCTTTATCCCCTCTCCTCCTGCTGCTCCCTCCACCTTCTGCCACCCAACTCCCCATCCACTCCTCAGTGAGGGTAAGTCCTCCCATGGGGAGTCAACAAAGTATGGCACATCAAATTGAAGCAGGACCTAGGCCCTCCCTCCAAGTATCTAGGCTGAGCAAGGTATCCCTCCAAAAAGAATGGGCTCCAAAAAGCCAGTTTATGCACTAGGAATAAATCCTGGTCCCACTGCCAGTAGCCCCACAAGCTGCCCAAGCCACACAACTGTCACCCACATTCAGAGGGGCTAA
The DNA here is from genome assembly GCA_004026605.1 of Ondatra zibethicus. Lineage (NCBI taxonomy): Eukaryota > Metazoa > Chordata > Mammalia > Rodentia > Cricetidae > Ondatra > Ondatra zibethicus. The sequence continues at coordinate 108,141 of PVIU01004918.1, read as the reverse complement.
TTCAGTCCTATGCAGGTTCCCCAGCTGTCAGTGTGGATTTCCCCATCAAAATCTTGACCCCTTTGCTCATATTTTCGCTCCTCCTTCTCTTCGACTGGACTCCAGGAGCTTGGCCTGGTGCTTAGCTGTAGATCTCTGTATCTGCTTCCATCAGTTACTGAATGAAGGTACTATAATGACAATTAGGGTAGTCACCAATCTGATTAAAGGTGAAGGCCAGTTCAGGCACCCTCTCCACTATTGCTTGGAGTCTTATCTGGGGTCATCCTTGTGGATTCCTGGGAATTTCCAAAGCACCAGGTTTCTCCCTAGCCCCATAACTCCCTTTATCAAGATATCTCTTTCCTTGCTCTCCCTCTCTGTCCCTCCCCCAACTTGATCATCCTGTTCTCTCGTGTTCTCTTTCCCCCCTCCCCTTTGCCTTCTCCCTCCACCCCATGCTCCCAGTTTACTTAGAAGATCTTATCTATTTCCCCTGCCCATGGGGTCCATGCCTGTCCCTCTTAGGGTTCTCTTTGTTACCTAGCTTTTCTGGGGTCATGGACTATAGACTGGTGATCCTTTTCTTTATTATGTCTAATATCTACTTATGAGTGAGTACATACCATGTTTGTCTTTATGGGTCTTTGTTACCTCACTCAGAATGTTTTTTTTCTACTTCCATTCATTTTGTACAAATTTCAACATGTCATTGTTTTTTTCCACTTAATAACACTTCATTGTGTAAATGTACCAAGTTTTCTTTATTCATTCTTTGGTTGAAGGGCATCTAGGTTGTTTCCTTAGCCATCAGGGAAATGCAAATCAAAATGAGTCTGGGATACCATCTTACACCTGTCAGAATGGCTAAGATTAAAAACACTGATGACAGCTTATGCTGAAAAGGATGTGGAGTTAGGGGAACACTCCTCCATTGCTGGTGGGAGTGCAAACTTGTACAGCCACTTTGGAATCAGTATGGTGTTTTCTCAGAAAATTGGGAATCAACCTACCTCAAGACCCAGCAATACCACTCTTCAGCATATACCCAAAGGATGCACACTCATACCACAAGGGCATCTGCTCAACTGTGTTCATAGCAGCACTATCTGTAATAGCCAGCACGTGGAAACAACACAGATGTCCCTCAACTGAAGCAATCAGCTTGCTTCTTATAAAACACAAGACCACCTGCCCGGGTGGCACCATACACAGAGAGCTAGGGACTCCCACACAAATCATTAAATCAAGAAAACACCCCACAGGACAATCTGATAGAGGTAATTCCTCAACTTAGCCCCTCTTCCCTGGTAACTCTTGCTTGAGTCAAACAGACAAAACTAACCAGAACAGAGTGTGTGTGTGTGTGTGTGTGTGTGTGTGTGTGTGTGTGTGTGTATGCATACACATAAGCCACGGTTCAGGTACCTCCTCCATTTACCTTATGGGTCCTAGGGTTTTAACTCAGGTCATCAGTCTTAGCAGCAGTTTTTTACCCACTAATTCATCTCACCAGCCCAAGGGAATTACTTTCAATAAAAACACAAACACACAAAAATTATTTTTTACATATGTGTGTGTATAAAATTATTCTGATTATAAAACATTCTTAAAGGACAAAAATCATAGAACAGGTTAATGGTTGCCAGGGGTTAAATGTAACATTGGGTATCCTGTGGTGATTACTCTTCAGTCTTACAATCCAAGGGGTGGCTACACAAATCTACAATGTGATAAAATCACAGAGATCTAAACACCTATACGAAGCACAGTTAATAAAAACTAGAGAGAGAAACTGGGGTTCAACCTGAAGGTCAGAAAAGTAAAGGATCTGGCCACTGGCTCTTCTACCTCAGTCCAAAATGGTGATCCTACCTCCAGGAATCTCAGAATGAGACTGTGTCTGAGAGCTGTCTCCTCCTGTTTTATAATCCTTTCTGGGGCTGGTATTAAAAGCATGCACTGCCTGGTTTCTATGGTTACTAGTGTGGCTACTGGGGTTAAAGGGGTGCGTGCGTCACCCCTGCCTGGACTGTGAGGCTGGTCAGGGCGGCTGTTTTACTCTCTGGTCTTCAGGCAGCTTTATTTATTAAAATACAAATGAAACATCACTACACCTATACACAAATGAGCATGTATAAAACTAGTAAAATCTAGATAAGCTTGGATGATTGAATCAATGCCAATTTCCTGGTTGTTATTGTGAGCCTCAGGCCCCAGCAGATCTGTAGACATAGCACAATCCTTGAACACCCTGGGTCTGAACCCAGAGTCAGTGAAAGAAACATACCCTGGATCTGGGAGCTGAGCCAGCGAAAGAAACACTTTATCCCTGAACCCAGAGACGGACAGAGAAAAACACCCTGACTCTGAAACCAGAGCCAAAGGAACACACTTTCTCCCTAGAACCAGAGCCTGTTAAAGAAATTCTCCCCGGCCCTAAAATTAGAGCCTGAAAGACAAAAAGGATCAGAGAGAGAAACAAAGTTTGGCCTGAAATCAGCCCCTGACATGAAACCAACCAATCCCTGAGCAGGAAAAGCCAACCAAGCCCTGAGTAAGGAAATAGTAACCTCTAGTCTAGAGGCTGACTTCTCCCTGAACTGACACCATGGATTCCTCCCCAAGCTTTCCCCACTATAAAAACCGATCCCAGCACTGCTGGGGTCTCTCTGGCTCTGCTGCTGCCGCCTCCGCCTCCAGTGCTGCTGCGGATGGACTAGGAGGCCAAAGTTAACTTACAATAAAGACTCTTTGCTTTTGCATCAAATACGGTCTTGTGGGGATATTTTGGGGATCTGGACTTTGGGTGTAACAATTATATTGCATCATGCTTATGTAAGTTGTGCCATTGACTAAAATGGGGTGAAGGGCACACAAAATCTTTTGCATTGTTTCTTGCAACTGTATATGAACCTACAAAATAAAGAACCTCTCAAAATAAAGAATAATGCAAGTGACAACTTGGAAGAGCATCCTCTGGAGCACTTTTGAGCATCAAGGGAGAGGGCTCAGTGGGTAAGGCCACCAAGCATAATGACCCATATGGTGAAAGGAAGAACTGACTCCGGAAGTCGTCCTCTGACCTTCACATAAGGCTGTGACTTGGTGCTTGTGCACACATACTGTTTAAAAGAGAGAGAAAGGTTCATAATCATGTCTCTCCTGTGGCATACGACTGTAGTCCCAGCACATGGGTGATGTAGGCAGGAGATCAGGAGAATGCATAGAGTTCTAGGTTAACCTGGGCTACATAAGACTCTATTTCGGGGTTGGAGAGATGGCTCACAGGTTCCAGAGGTTCTGTGAATTCAATTCCCAGTAACCACAGGGTGGCTCACAATCATCTGTAATGAGATATGGCGCCCTCTTCTGGCCTGCAGGTAGAACACTGTATATATAACAAATCTTTAAAAAAAAAAACTATGTCAAAATAAAAGAAAAATGTTTTGAAATTACAAAAAGGATAACCAGAGCGTATATGTGTCCCAATAAAGATGCAATAGAAAGCACACGAAGCTACCTAAAATATCCTTGCTAGAAAAAGTAAGATCAGCTTGATAGCACCTCTACATATCAACTAGCTCAGGGAAAATACAGGAAGAACAAGCTTAAAAACACTTTGCATTTTATATTCTGTAGTGTCTTTATCTGGTTTTGGCAACAAGACCACATGGGCTCCACAGAATTAATTTAGTATTATTCTTTCACTTTGTATTCTTGTGGGTTTTTGTTGTTGTTGTTTTTTTGTTATTGTTGTAGTTTTTTTTTTTTTTGAGAAAAGGCCTCTCTATGTAGCTGTGACTATCCTGGAACTCACTATGTAGACCAGGCTGTACCTCAAATTCACAGAGTTCTGCTTCCCTCTGCCTTCCACGGGCTAGGACTACAGGTGTGTGTCACCAAGCCCAGCTTTCACTTTCTGTTTTATGGAACAAGTTAAGAGGACTTGGTGTGAGGTCCTCCTTGGAAGTTTGATAAAATTCAGCAGTGAACCTGTCTGATCCTGGGTTTTGTGAGCAAAGGTTTTTATAAACAGCTTATTCTCATGATTGTAGGGTCTGTTTTGAGGTTTTTTTTTTTTTGTATCTTTAGGGCTTAATCTAGGTAGATGATATGAGTTGAGAAAATTTCCTGAGTTATTCAGCTTTTCAGAGTCCAGTCTTTCACAGTAATTTCTAAGGATGTTCGGAAGCATTGGAGGTCGCTGTAGCGACACCCCTTAACCTTTAATTTTATTAACTTCTGTCTTCTCTTCTTGTCAGATTAGCTAAAAGTTGTCTATCTTACTAACTTTTTTAAAGAACCAACTCTTTGATTTTGTGTACTGTCCTTTTAATCTCAATTTCATTACTTTCTTCCCTAGTCTGTATTATTTCTTGCTGTCTACTATGTTTAGGGTTAGTTGCTTGCTTTCTGAAAGCCTTGACGGTTCATCATTACATTATTTCATATCTCTTGGGGGTTTTCTTGTTTGTTTTGTTTTTCTAGACAGGGTTTGTCCCTGTAGCCCTGGCTGTCCTGGAACTAGTTCTGTAGACCAGGCTGGCCTCAAACCCACAGAGAACTACCTGCTCCAGACTCCCAAATGCTGGGATTAGCTGGCATTAAAAGTGTGCATCAGCTTTCTCTCAGAATTTTTAAATTTATTTCTATTATTTTATGTGCATTGGTGTTCTACTTGCATGTGTGTTTGTGTGAGAGTGTCAGATCTCCTGGAACTGGAGTTCTAGATAGCAAGGAGCTGCCATGTAGGTGCTGGGAATTGAACCCAGTTCCTCTGAAGAGCAGTCAGTGCTCTTAACCACTGAGCCATTTCTCCAGCACCCATCTGTCAGATTTTTAATTTGAGGACTTATTGCTATAAACTGCAATGGCTGCATCCCAGAGCTTCTGGTAAGAGGTGCTTTTATTTTCATTTGTTTCTAGAGTAGCATTCATTTGTACTAACAGTCTACCCTTGGAGAAAGAAATTAGGAAAAAAATCCCATTCAAAGTATCTCTGCCCAAATTAAGTATTTAGGAATATTTAACTGAAGAGTGAAAGACCTCAGGGCTGGAGATGGCTCAGTAATCAAGAACTCTCAATTGCTCTGCTACAGGTCCTGAGTTCAGTTCCCAGCAACCACGTGGTGACTCACAGCCATTTACAATGGGATCAGATTCCTTCTTCTGGTGTGCATAACAGAGTACTCATATATATAAAAATACACGAATAAATGAGTTTTTAAAAAAAGAACAAAAGAACTCTACCATGAAAACTTCAAGATACTGAGAAAGGAAATCACAGAAGATATTAAATAAAGGGGAAATATTCCATATTCCTGAATAGGCATAATCAATATTTTAATGATATATATTGAAAAATTAATATATAGTATGAATGCAATACCTATCAAAATTCCTATGTCTTTATTTATTTGTTATGTATACAATATTCTGTCTACATGTATGCGTGAAGGTCAGAAGAGGGCACCAGACCTCATTACAGACGATTGTGAGCCACCATGTGGTTGCTGGGAATTGAACTCAGGACCTTTGGAAGAGCAGGCAATGCTCTTAACCTCTGAGCCATCTCTCCAGCCCTCCCATGTAATACTTCATGGGTTAGAAAAAAACAATATAAGAGCCACATGGGACCATGGAAGACTACAAATAGTTAAAGTACTCCTAGGGAGTAACAACATACCTGCTGGAGGTATAACAACACCTAACTTCAAATTATGCCATCAATCTAGAGTGATAAACACAGCCTGGTCGTAGAATGAAACAGACAGACAGACAGACAGATGAAATGGGATAGAGTACCTACAACTAAAATGGCAAAACTATGCTCACTTAACATTTGACAAAGAAGACAAAAACATAATTTGGAAAAAAGATAGCCTAGTCAGCAAATGGAGCTGGCAAAACTGGCCACGCTTCTAATCCCAGATATATAAGCAGGCAGATATCTTGTGAGTTTGAGGCCAGCCTGGTCTACATGGCAAGTTCCAGGACAGTCAGGGCTGTACAGCCAGAGCTTTAAAAATTTTTATTTATTTTATCATGTTTTTTTCGAGATAGAGTTTCTCTGTGTAGCTTTTTGGAGCCTGTCCTGGAACTCACTCTGTAGACCAGGCTGGCCTCAAACTCACAGAGATCCACCTGCCTCTGCCTCCCAAGTGCTGGGATTAAAGCTGTGTGCCACCACTGCCCAGCTCAGAGCTGTTTTAAAAATGACACCAGCAGTACAGGAACTAACCCCAACAAACAGAACTACAGGAAAATAAAGTTTATGTAGAGCAGGGGAAATAATTATCAGAATTAACAGACAGACAACCTTCAGAATGGAAGAAAATCTTTACCAGCCACAGTTCAGGCCAGAATTTACAAAGAATTGCAGAAATTAATTAACAAGAAAATAAAAGTGCCAATCACTAAAGAGCAAATAGACAGTTTCCAAAAGGGAAATGCCAGCACGAATGGCCAGTACCTTAGAGACAAGGTCTCACTGTGTAGCTTTGGCTGGAACTTACCACGTAGACCAAGCTGGTCATGAACTCACAGAGATTCACCTGCTTCAGCCTCCCCATTGCTGGGATTAAAGGTGTATGCCACCATGTCTGGAACCAAATAACTATTTTTAAAAGTGTTCAATATTCCTAGCTATTGGGGAAACGCAAATTAAAACTACTCTGAGATACCAGCTCACCCTGGTGAGAATGGCTGCCATCAAGAAATCTGACAACAAATGCTGGAGGGGCTGTGGACAGAAAGGAACCCTTATTTACTATTGGTGGGGCTGCAAATTAATACAGCCATTGTGGAAGTCAATCTGTAGATTCCTCAAAACATAAAAATATAACTACCATATGACCCAACTATTTCACTCCTGGGCACATACCCAGAGAAGTCTGTGCCTTACCATAGAGGTATTGCACATTCATGTTTATTGTTGCTTTATCAGTATAGCAAAGAATCTGAATCAACCTGGTTGTCAAGAGATGAATGGATAATGAAAATGTGGTATGAATACTACTCCGTTCTAAAGAAAAATGAAGTTAAAACATTCCAGGAAAATGGACCCAGGCTGTATGATTCTAAGCAAGATCACAGTCTCAGAAAGAAACAATCTACATGTTCTCATACTCAGAATCTAGCAATGATATATGTATAAATGTAAATGAACCATATATATGTAGGTTCAGTATAACATAAAAAAGAACAAACAAGGCTAACCATCAGGGGATGAGAGGGTCTGAGGGCAGGTAATTGATGTGGGATTCCCCTCTGTATGCTATATGTTTTTATTACCATTGGTTAATAAAAGAAGCTGCTGTGGCCTATAGCAGAGAAGAATATAGCCAGGCTGGAAGATATCTCTCTCGAAAAAAAAAAAAAAGTGGGATCGGGTCTGTTAGGCATGCATAGGCAGGAGAGCATGGCGAATTCCTGCCGCCATACACAGAGATATTTCCAGGCTGTGCAGTGTGCTGCATGGCAGATTTAGCGTTTACTCTCTAGAGAGAGAGAGAGTAGATGGAGTCAGAGAGAGGCCATATAGCCACCAAAGGAGACAGATACCAGGGAATCTTACCAGTAAACCACGTGCCTCATGGTAAAATATAAAATAATAGAAATGGGTTAATCTAAGATGTAAGAGCTATCTAGAAATACGCTTAAGCTATTGGCCAAACAGTGTTACAATTAATACAGTTTCTGTGTGATTATTTAGGGTCTGGGCAGTCAGGATGAACGAGCAGCCTCTGCCTACAGATTGGAACCCAAACTTTTGGGACTGATGCCTGCTACCCACTTCAGGTCTGGGTGCTTGTGTGCCCACTCAGGGTCAGGAGGAAAGTAGCTGAGACCATGCCCACAGCTTAGCACTCCCCACACGAGCAGGCAGTGGGATCGGGTCTGTTAGGCATGCATAGGCAGGAGAGCATGGCGAATTCCTGCCGCCATACACAGAGATATTTCCAGGCTGTGCAGTGTGCTGCATGGCAGATTTAGCTTTTACTCAGATAAAAAGGGTATATATGCTGCACCATGCTACCCAGAGTTGAGGTGGTGAGGACAGCTCCCACCCAGCAGTCTCAGAGGCAGCGAATAGACCTCCGCCATGTTGGATGGGCAGAGTCAAAAGGCAAAGCAGCCTTAGTCTTAGCCACACCGCTTAGCATTTTAAGAAGTGCTCCTAGACAGAAAAGGATTACAGATTCACCATAGGACGGATTCACACATAAAAGACCTCTAAACGAGACACAATGTTGGCTTGGGAGAGAGAAGAAGAGTTAGAGAATTATAAAAAGAAGTAAAGTCTTTAAAGAGACAGTAAAAGTAATATAAAAGAGTACAGACAGTCACAGATTAAAGGAATAAAGAAAAATAAGTCATGTAAAGATGGAAAATAGTCTGGATTATATATATTATTGTGTTATCTTTGAATTTTTTGACTATGAATGAGCTAAGTACAGAGAGACAATTCATTGTACTGGCTGCTAAGCTAAAGGTATCTTGACTTCAAAATTTGGGTCTAAGGATATGTTGCTTTGGAAAAGAGGTTCTGCTTTTGTTTCCACAGAGGATGAGAACCTGTGGATTCCTTCCAGACTAATGTGGTTTTGATGGAACAAGACACCCCATGAAAGACTGCCATGAACACCCAAAAATACTTCACCCAACAAAAAGCAGGAAGCAGTTTGTAGAGAACTATACCCAAATTCCCAAATATTGTTTATAAATGTTTGGCTACATTTACAGGGGAAGAGATATTACATAAAGATTAATACTTTGCATTGGTATGGGCTTTGATTTATTGATAAATCATATATAAGGTCAATTTTGTTATATGTATATTTCTATTCTTGATTAAGGTATTGTGCTTGTGCAGATCATTTAAAAATGTAATGTATAATTAAGAAATATAGGTTAATAGATAGTCATCTATAATAGTCAAGCTTGTAGTCATGTTAGTTAGGTTTTCTAGATGTACAGAGATAATTTCAGATGGATGTGTATTCTTCAAACCTTTCAAAGACTAACAGAATATGGCATTTAAAATGTTTTAAGAAATTAGGACTTTTCTCGACAATGAGACACATCTGCTCCTGGCAGCACCAATCTACTTCAAGAGGAAGATGGGTACTGAAGAGGCTCCTTATGGCATTGGTTAGCCATTTGGGCAAGAAACTGCTCTTGCCTTTACTGCTTGATGGTATGCTTATGAAGTGGACATGCAGGACCCACAAAAAATGACTACTGAAGTTGCCTAAAGAAGGTGAGACGATCCTTCAGGGTTCCTGCTTCATGAGAGAGCTGCCAGACATTTTCCAGGACGCAGAAGAAAGCAACTGATGAACTTTGCCAGTACAAGGCCTAAGAGATCTTCAAATTAACTACTTCATGGAAAAGTCTGCCAGATACTATAGGTCTGCAGGCTGAAGATGGATGCTCCAGTGTTATAGAAGAAGTTTGGGTGACTGTCCAGGTAGTGAGATGTCTCTGTCAATTCTAGAGTTTAGGATGTTGCTTAAAATGCACTTCCTGTTTACTTAGGTAATATTATATCCTTTTGGAGTTTTTGATGGAGTTGAAGAATAGATAGTTATAATCATAGCTTTCCTTAGTTACAATAAAAGACAAAGTAGATATAAATATTGTAATTATAATTCTTTTTTTTCTATTTTCTTTTTTGGTTTTTCGAGACAGGGTTTCTCTGTGGCGTTGGAGCCTGTCCTGGAACTAGTTCTGTAGACCAGGCTGGTCTTGAACTCACAGAGATCCACCTGCCTCTGCCTCCTGAGTGCTGGGATTAAAGGCGTGCACCACCACTACCCAGCGTAACTATAATTCTTGCTTGATAACTGTTTTATGTAACCTTTCTATGTTAAAGTTAAAACCTTCCTTTTTATTTACACAGAAAAGGGGCAGTAATGTGAGATTCCCTTTTGTATGCTGTGAATATGTTTTACCTCCATTGGTTAATTTAAAAAAAGCTGCTGTGGCCTATAGCAGAGCAGAATATAGCCAGGCTGGAAGAGATAAATATAGAGAAAGAGTAGGCGGAGTCAGAGAGATGCCATGTAACCACTGAAGGAGACAGATGCCTGGGAACCTTACCAGTAAACCATGAGCCTCATGGTAAAATATAAAATAATAGGAATAGGTTAATTTAAGATGTAAGAGTTAGTTAATAAGAAGCCTAAGCTAATAGGCCAAACAGTGTTTTAATTAATACAGTTTCTGTGTGATTAATTTTGGGTCTGGGACGCTGGGAAACGAACGAGCAGTCTCCACTTACAGATAATGATCACAAGTTATAAGAGGACATAAAGTTAACTGTTTTTCTAGTTCTAATTCTGTCATATTTGATACTGAAAGTGTAAAAGTTAATGTGAGGCTTCATAGCTTCCATTCTGAGTGCCAATTCAAGTTCACTGAGTTCTACAGACTTGAGGTCTGGTTAATTTTGGTACATAGTGTTTTTCTTTATTTGCAAGTTTTTTAAATAATAAAGTTTATAAGATTATAAAAGATAATAAAAACAAGGTTGGAGATTATACTACAAATAGAAATATAGTAACATATATAATAAAATATTATAAATATATTAAAATAAATACACTGGGCTGGAGAGATGGCTCAGCAGGTAAGAACACTGGTTGCTCTTCCTGAGGACCCGGGTTCAATTCCCAGGACCCATGTAGCAGCTCACAGGTGTTTGTAACTTCAGTTGTGGGATCAGACACCATCACACAGACATACATGCAGGCAAAACACACACACACAAAAATTAAATAACAAAGTAATCGATTAAAGAAAGACCACCATGAAGATGTGTGAGATCCAGTTCTCTGATGAAGCCACATTCATCCTGTGGACTGCGTGGCCCCAGCTGACTAGACCATCACAGCTCTGGAGCATGGGGATTCATGCCTATAAACCAAACACCTAGAAGACTAAAGCAGGAGGATTGCAATGAGTTCAGGGTGAATATGGGGTACATGAAGGGTGCAAGCTCAGACCTGGCTAAAGTGAAACCATGTATTTAAAAAGAAAGGAAAAGACAAGCAAAAATCACAGTTGTAAAAAATGTGTCACCAAAATTATGGTGAGCTATCTTAGGTCCTTAGGCCAATTGCCTTCACTTTCTAGCTGACCTAACAATCTCCTGACTAGTAAGCTTCTCAAAATGTACCCACAGCGCTAGTCAACGTCCAGCCTCCACCAAACCTAAAGCTAAGAGTGGTGTAAGCCACACTGTGCAAACCAGATAGAGCCTCCTGCCAGCAACTCCCACAGCGCTTCTTTCCCCAGCACTGACACATGCTAGTAGCAGTGTTTAAAATGGGCCTGGGGGTCAAGAAAATGGCCACATTTCTAGCTTGCTTTCTGTTGCTGTGTAGGTCACTCTGACCAAAAGCACCTTGGAGAGGAAGAGGGCTTATTTCATCTTACACTCTAGGTAACAATCTCTCTGATGAAAGCCAGGCCAGGAGCGTGAGGCAGGAGCAGAGGCTGGAACCATGCAGGGCAGGGGCGCACTGGCTTACTCCCCTTCCTAACTTTTGATGCCTTTCTCAGAGGGCCCAGGCCCCCCAACCTAGAGACAGTACTGTTTACAGAGGGCTGAGCTCTGCATCAACCAGCAATCAAGAAAATGCCCCACAGACCAATCTCAACTGAAACTCCCTCAAATACCTCTAGGTGGTGTCAAACTGACAGCTAAGTCTAACTAGAAAACCATACAATCCGAAGTAAAGGCAAGAGGCTTTACTCCTGCAAAAGAGAGCTTAGCCGTGTTTAAGTGAGCACGCTGCACATGGAAAGAACTACTAGGTGTTTATTCCTAAAGAGTCTGTGCCTATTCTGAGTGCTCAGAAGGCCACCTCATGGACTTAGCGGCTGGAAGCACAGTTAAGTAGCAAAGTGTAACTCCTGAGCACAGCATCCAAACTGACCTTTAACAAAGAGAGCAGCTTTGAACACATTACTTCAGTCTTAGGAAAATACTGATGGGGAGGGACTTTTATCTGATGATATCTTTACCAATTCTTTAAAGATAGAATTTACTCATTCTCATGAACTCTTCCATAGAAAGGGCAGGTGGATCTTTGTGAGTTCGAGGCCAGCCTGGTCTATGAAGCAAGTTTCAGGACAGGCTCCAAAGCTACACAGAAAAACCCTGTCTTGAAAACCAAAAAATATTTCATCCCCATTTCCTACAGTGAGGAAATGGGCCCCAGGCTGCGGGGATGAGACCACAAGAACCACCTCCTTTAAAAACACTATGGTCAGGACTGGCCATATGACTTGGGACGTCCCATCTCTGCTGCAGAACAAAATGCATTCATTTAAGAGACTGTTGATGTGGAGTGCATGACCACGTAAGATAGGTGCAAAACTCGGCATGTGCCTCTTTCATCAGGATCTCGACAGACTCTCAGAGGGTTAAGACCCATAAACTATCACACACAGTCTTCTCTGAAGGGAAAGGTGCCACAGTACTAAATTTCTTCATGCGGGGCGTAATCAAAGTGCCAGTGCTCACCAACTAGGGAACTACAGGAATAAGACTCCTAGGAAGGAGATGAGCGTGGAGAGGAGGACTAGAGAGAGGCTCAACAGATAGGCTTTATTCTGGAAAAGTCATGCAAAGGGGTGGGGTGAGGTGTCATTAGTGTAAGGGCCTGAACTGGTTATAGGGCAGTAAAGGGAAAGGAGGAAGAACCTACACAATTTCCTTTAGTGGCCAATGGTCAGCAGTTACCAGGGAGGGAGGGTGTGTAGTGGGTGAGTCAGGCCACCAGTAAACATCACTTGTGGGCTACTGGGGTAGAAGGGCGGACAAGGCAAGAATCTGGGAAATGAATTGGCAGTAAGTTACTTTAATTCTGGGAGTTGTCATTGCTTAGCTAAAATGGAGGTGCTCTATAAAACGGCATGAGCATGACTAACAATAGAGAAAATGTTTTCACTTAATGTGGTACAGCTGCTAAAGGTTTGAAGACTCTTTGTGGAAGGGAGGAAGCCTGCTGTTTGAGGTTACCGGCCACAGGGGATGAAAAAAAGAGGGGCAAACAGAATGGTTTTATACCCAAAAGGAGTTACAGGATTTTATAATGAATTGCCATCACTAGTCATCATTTTCTAGCAATTCTTTAAACAAAAAACAAACAAACAAAAACCAAACCAAACAAAGAAACAAAAAAATCACCCAGTGATTTCCTTTGGGCAGCTCTAACAACCAAAACCAAAAATTAAACATGGTAGCTATGGCCAAAACATGGTAGGTATGGCCACTCCATTTTGTAAAGCTCCCCAATTTTGATGAAACAATGTCAATTCCTGAAACCAAAGAAATTCGGTTCGCACAACCAATGTAACTTGTTTTTCTAGATTCTTAGCCTCCGTGTCCTAACGACCCCCCAGGTATGAGGATCTCTACCAACCTCCTGAACATTTTAAACTCACCTTTTCCCCAGCTACCCCTAGCCAACCACTTTCCTACCCGGTAACTCCCTTCCGCCGTTCTGGGACCCTCTACGCAGGTCTTCTCCCGAGTAAAGCCCTCGCTCTTGCCCTTATCCGTCTTCTCGATGACCTTACAGCACAGGATCTGAGGGCAAAAGAGCAGACGCTCCAGAGGCAGCGGGCACTCGGGCTTTCATCCTGCGGTCCCTTTAAGAAAAGAACCCTCTCCGGACCCGCAAGCCTAACCGACCCCAGTTTTAACCGAAACCTAACCTGGACTTCCCCATCTTGACTCAAATAAGACTAACTTTGGATTTTCCCTCCCCTCTCGACCAATCAGATTCTGTTACCAGGCAGACTTTCAGTGCCTTCGGCTTGGTGGCAGCAACGACCAATCACAGAGTAGGCCGCGCGAGTATCCAGGCAGATCGCGGCTGGCACAACCATTCAGAAAAAGGAAAATAAAAGCAACGCACGAGCCCGCCGGCCGGGCACCGTGGGGCTGGGCTGGAGCGGAGGTAGCCAAGGGGCTAGTTTCTCTTTCTCTCTCACCTATCTAATGTCCGTGCTGGAAGGTGACAGTTCCGAGGTAGGAGGGGCGACAGGACTTGGGTGCCAGCAGGACCAGCTTTCCGCAGCTCCTCACCCGTGCGCACGTGCCCGAATCTGAGACCCGGTTCCCCGCAGGGTTTCCTGCGCCTTGTCTCGAGAGTTCGGAGACCGAGACCCCCTCCCGCGCCCGGACCAGCACCAGGGGATGGGGTGGAGGGGCTCGAGGGGGAGTGGGGACGCCACGGGGTGGGATGTCGTGGGATGACGTAGGGTCCGCGCCGCGGCGAGGGGGGCAGCGGGGGAAACCGTGGCGAGACTCAGTAATGAGAACTTGGGCCCAATTTTTTTCAAACCTGGAAGGGCCGAGTATGTTCGTATCACTTCTGACCTCTCAGGCAAAATCAATGGCGAAGAGTCTAATCTCGGAGAACTTTGGTTTGTCGTTATTGTTAACCCCCTCGGGGTGGGGGTGGGGGCGGTTGCAGCACTGAGAGAAATTATAAGATTTCTTTCTAACGTGGATTTCCCCACTCCTATCTCTTCCCATAACAGTTTGCCAGATTTGAGAGACTTCAAAAGGTGGGGCATATAGAATGGAGATGTCAGAGATCTCTTTGGGTCTAGAAGGGCCTGACAAAGTAACGGAATAATTCTAATTTTAGAGAAGGCAAGTGGTGAGGAAAACCACTGGGGGAAGCTTTGCTTCTGTTTGCATTTCTGGGTAGAAACAGAATTGCCCTGGGGTTCTAGGGGAAAGGAAGCTTGGTGGGAGTTAAATTCTCGGGTCTTGTCTTCTCCCAGCGTTAGTCCTCATGCTGGAATGGCAGAAGATAAACCTGATGCTAAGAGCCCCAAGCCCGGGGCAAGGCCCCACGGTGGTGCTGAAACTGGGGAACCCACCACCCTTCTTCAGAGGCTCCGAGGTACCATTTCGTAAGTAATGGGCTCTGCCTCCAAACCCTGTTCAGACCCAGCTGTAGGTCCTTGTTAGCCTTCACTCCTCCCTCAGGCAAGGTCTGTGGTCTCGGTAGCAGTCCGGTCCTTTTTCTGTCTCTAGCAATCAAAGGGATGGGAAAACCTTGTGACCTCCAGGTTTTCTTCCTCTCCACAGCAAGGCCGTGCAGAACAAAGTAGAGGGAATTCTGGTAAGCAAGTTGGGAAAGGGCAATGGAGGCGGAATTGCTGAGGGGTGGGGAGGGTGGCAATGATGTGGGGAGGCCGCGCTGTCCACCATTGAGCTTCAGACCTCATCCTTCTGTGACCTTTGTAGGCAGATCAAATCAAACCCGTCCCCTCCCCTCTTCTCCCTTTCCCTCCATGGAAGCCCGTAAGGTTCCTCAGTACAGTGAACCCTCAACATCAAGGCATTTCTCGGGTCCCTTCTCATTCTGACAACCTGACCTTAAGAGTCAGCTGGACTTTATGGTCAGCGTCAGAAGACGATTCACTGGGTCCTTCACCTCTCCCACCTCTGTTCCCTCTGTCTCAGCAAGAAGTACAGAAGTTCTCTGACAACGACAAGCTGTACCTCTACCTTCAGCTGCCTTCAGGGCCCAGCACTGGAGATAAAAGGTAATCTGGTGTTAGTGTTTTAAATGTCACAGGGTCTGATTTTGAGTCTCACTGTGATGAGTCAAAAAGTAGGAGTGGGGTTGGAGAGATGGCTCAGGGGTTAAGAGCACTGGCTGCTCTCACATAAGACCCAGGTTCAATTCCCAGCACCCACATGGTAGCTCACAACCATTCATAACTCCAGTTTCTGGGAATCTTGATACCACTTTGTAACCTCCATGGGCATCAGGCACATATGTGGCACACATACATACATGCAGGCCAAAACAAAACAAACATACAAAAAGAAAAAAAAAACCACTCATACACATACAATGATCTTAAAAAAATAAAGAAGTAGGAGATACATAGCTGGTGTCCTGCCCTGGACTGGTTTAGCAGAGAGAGGTGGATTTGGGACTAGCTGATTTGGTCCAGCACCATTGAAGTATGTATGTCCCTTTCTCTTGTCTTACAGTTCAGAACCAAGTATACTTAGCAATGAGGAATATATGTATGCCTATAGGTGGATCCGCAACCACCTGGAAGAGCACATGGACACCTGTCTGCCAAAGCAGAGCGTCTATGATGCCTACCGGTGCGTAAAGAAGGTGGTGCCTGGCTTGTTGGGCACAGGCCTAGACTCTTATCCCTGAAGCTCCTCCTGCCTTACTAGAGTGTGAGCTCTTGAAGGGTCCCCACACTTGGTCCCTAGGAACCCTCTGGGGCCCACCAGTAGCCTTCTCTGAATATCTTCTCGCTCTCCCCCTCCTCACTCAGAAAGTACTGTGAGAGTCTTGCCTGTTGCCGCCCACTCAGCACAGCCAACTTTGGTAAAATCATCAGAGAAATCTTCCCAGACATCAAGGCCCGAAGACTCGGCGGCCGGGGCCAATCCAAGTATCCTTGACTGAGAGATTAAGACTGGAGGACCTGGGGAGGAAAAGGTACGATACAGAAACAGCCTAACTTGCCTAAGAGGCTTGAAGAGCCCCCAGTTTTGTTTGCTCCTTAACTTGCATCAGATACTGCTACAGTGGCATCCGAAGGAAGACCTTGGTATCTATGCCACCATTGCCTGGACTTGACTTAAAGGGCTCTGAAAGTGTAAGTAATGACCTTCCAGTGCTAATGAATTCTCCCTCCCAGGTCAAAGACCCGGGGCTTTAGGACTTGTTTTGATGGCTGGGAAAACCACAGTCATTTGTGCATTGCTTCTTGAGGACCGTGTATCTTCCCTGTGGCGGAAGCATGGGAGGAAGAGAACTTGGGTTTCTAGGTCTGAATGGGTAGGAGCTACTTGTGTCCCCAGTCTCTTCTGCTCTCATCAGTAGCCGGGGAGGGACAAGTCATTTACTTGGTAGAGAGAGGTGGATTTGGGACTAGCTGATTTGGTTCAGCACCATTGAAGTATGTATGTCCCTTTCTCTTGTCTTACAGTTCAGAACCAAGTATACTTAGCAATGAGGAATATATGTATGCCTATAGGTGCCTATAGGTAGCCGGGGAGGGACAAGTCATTTAACTGAGCATGTCTTTCTCCACTCCAGCCAGAAATGGGCCCAGAAGTAACCCCAGCACCTCGGGATGAACTGGTTGAGGCAGCCTGTGCCCTGACTTGTGATTGGGCAGAGCGGATCCTGAAACGCTCCTTCAGTTCCATCGTTCAGGTGGCCCGCTACCTGCTGCAGCAGCATCTCATCTCTGCCCGCTCTGCACATGCTCATGTGCTTAAGGCCGGCGGGCTTGCTGGTGGGTGGGCCCCCTTTTGTCAGAGAAGTCTTCAGCCACTTTGAGCTTTTTTTTTTTTTTCCGGAGGTGGGTGGTGCAGAGTCTCACTGTGTTGCCAAAGATGGACTAGAACTCCCGGGCTCCAGCAGTCCTGCCTCAGCCTCTAAACAGGCACACACCATTGCACAGTGATACCATTTTCAGCTCTGAAGGCCTTCCTGAATACATTGGTAGACACAGCTTAGATTGCCTTCTCTTCTGGGTGATCCTTTTTATGTGGGTGGATAGGTGTGCAGGCCAGGTGGCACTCCAGTCATGCTTACTCACCAGTGTGTAACCAACTGAACTATTAGCCCAGCCCCTCCTGGAACTGATTCTTAAGACATCCTGCGCTTTCCCCGCCTGTCCCAGGCAGTCAGGTTCACTTCCATGCCTTAGTTTTCTCCTCATGCTTGCTTTATTTCCATCGGCTGACTCTGCAGAAGAGGATGAAAGAGCCCCTCGAGAACGATCGGCATGCAAATCCAAGACTGGTGTAGAGAACCAGGAAGGTGGAGGTCCTAAGAAGCCAGAGAGACCAGCCCAGGTAAGCGGCTGATGCCTCTGACTTTGTGGCCTAGGGTTTTAGTGTGCCCTTCCCAACGTGAACCTCCTTTCACGGCTAGTACACCAAGCTCCTTCTTTTTCTCCTGTATTCAGCCTTTGTTTTATTAGTGAATTTTAGATTTATTTATTTTATGTGTGTGAATGTTTTGCTTGCATGCATGTATGTGCACCACATGTGTGCCTGGTGCCTAAGGGGAGAAGAGGGTGTCAGGGCCCCTGGAATTAGAGTTACTGTTGTGGGACACTCTGTGGGTGTGGGACTTGAATCTGGATCCCCTGCAGGAACAACAAATCCTCTTCGCCCCTGAGCCGTCTCTCCACAGTCCTTATAACTTCTTGTGGTTCTGTTTGCATTTTAGCCTTCTAAGGAGCTAGAGGCTCCAGCTGGGGCTGAGCCCCCAGGACGTGGAGAACGGAAGAAGAGTGTAATTGACAGCCCAGCTCCAGCCGCCAGTAAGCCTCAAGTTAATGCCCTTGTGGCCCGACTGCCTGTGCTCCTTCCCCGAGTGCCACAGTCACTTATCACACCCTTCCTGGCTTCTAAGCTTCCTTCAGGCACTCTCAAAGTAGCTACATTGCCTCTGCCCACTAGAGTTGGGGGACCCCAGGCAGGTGTGCCCATCATTAACATGATCTTACCACCTGTTCCTACTTTATCAGGCGCTGGGGCTGGACTTGGGCCTGGGCTTGGGTCAGGGCCTGGACTCGGGCCTGGGCCTGGGCCTGGGCCTGGACCTGGACCCGGACCTGGGGCTGGGCCAGGGCCTGGGCTCGGAGCTGCGCCTGGGCCTGGGCCTGGACCTGGAGCTGGGGCTGGGCGAGTTCCACCGAGGGCACTCATTCTGCCTCGAGGCACAGAGAACAGGGAGGTATGCATAAGTGGTGACCCACGACCCCATGACAAGGGTATCAAAAGGACAGCTGAAGTGCCTCTGAGTGAAGCCACTGGACAGGACCCGCCAGTTAAAGAAGTGCAGCACGAGACAGAGGATACAGTAAGTGAGGCGAAAAGGAAGCGGGGCCGCCCTCGGAAAAAGCCAGGTGGGAATGGGGAGAAGCCTACAGCTGCAGCTGCAGTGAACTCTCCCCGAACGCCAAGGTCACTCTGGGAGACGTGGGGCTCAAAAGGGGAAAACAACTTAGTTGGGAGACAAGAAAGACCAGGGCCAATGGGTGAAGCTGAGAAGGAAGCAGTGCCTACTCAAGGTCAGGAAGATGGCACTGTTTCCAAAGGAGAAAGGAGCCCGAGCGCCCAGCCAGCCAAAGAAGCAGAAGATAAGATTCCTCTCATCACCTCAGTCACCTCAAAAGTGAGTGTTATCAGGGGCAGAATTCAAAAGGACGCTCTCCCGTTGATAAAGGGAGAGGCTGACCCTGCAGCACAGGGTAACAAAGGGTTAAAGGGTCGTGTACTTCAAAGTTCCCTAACTCATGAGCATAAAGACCCCAAAGCAACACCCCCATGATAGGTCTGTAGGGAAGAATGGCTATTCATGCCTGCCTGGTAGAGACCCTTTACAGCACCTGCTTCTCATTCAGCTACTAGTCTTTCCCTAAAGAAACCCATTGGCCTGGCTTGTGTAGTGCCTGGTGGCTGCTTCAGACCTTTCCAGCTCAATCCTTGACTTTAACACAACCAGTAAATCTGTAATGACCTTCCCACCTAGATCCCTGTGCTCTCCTGGGGGGAATAGAGAGAGGGTAAATGTGAGTGTAGGGTAGAGATGTTCTGGCTTCTAATCATAGAAAACTTAGAACTCAAGATAAAAGGTATTTATTGGCTTATGAAATTGGAAAGTCAAGAGGCGGTACTGGCTCCAGGTGAGGCTTGATCTGGTTGCTCAGTATGTTTCTCACTGCTTCACCTAATGTAAAATCATTCTTAGTTTGGACCACTTAAACGCTGCCAGCACTCCTAGGATTGTGTTTGACCATTAGATCTAAGCAGAAAAAAAGGGTATTATTGTGTCAGTAATCCCAGCAAAAAACCAAAGATTTACCATGATTAAACCAACCTAGGTCAGGTCTATCCCTGACCAACTAGTGTGGCCAGGAAGATGTTTATGCTAATGTGTTTATTATACATCATGGACCAGCTTTGGAAAAAAGGGTGGAATAGGCCTTCTCACACCACAGACTCCCCAGATGGAGACCTGGGGTGGGGGTGGAGGGTTGCTGGGAGTGTCTTTTAGCTTGCTAGGCTGAGGTGGGCTAGGCTGCTGCTTTTGCGAGTCTTGAATTTCTCTCACTGTAACTCTTATCTCATTGTAGTCTGGGAAGGACAGAGAAGGAAGCCATGCTCTTTAGAGTCTCTTCATTCTCACATGACAGTTTTTCCACCTCTGTCTCACAGACAGAGCTCCTTTAATGGTCTACATTTTACTTTCTCAGTCCTACTTCCTACCCACCAGTCTGGTGTCACTTTCTTGAGTACATGCAAGATAGCCCGTAGTCATGTCTGCATTCACCAGGTGTCAGTCTCTTGTCATCTATGTGTCAGGTCCTAGCCAGGACTGTGTGGGGTTAGGCTAGATTAACAGAAGAGGTGGTACCATTCTGCAAATCAGGGAGCACCAGCGGGAAGGATCCAGGCACTGCAGATGCATCCTTGGGGACAGCAGGAAGCCAGCCCATGTTAATTGAGGACCTACTCTGCCTTCTCCACAGGATAGCTTCTTGTCAGGGAATCTTGGTTTTTTCCCCCAAGAAATACAGATTTTTCCTTCAGGGAGATATCACTCATCTGTCCATTTATTTCCACAAGAGCAGATTTTTAAAAATTATAATAATATTTGATATCTATAAAGAAATATGTACTATAAATTATGAAATGAAATGAGTACCTATGACCCATCATTCAACTTATACATTGAAACATTAAACATACTATTAGGTTTATGCCCCTCTTCCCTGTCTCTTCTTAGAGGTAACCACTGTCTTTAATTTTATTCTCATTAATCACTTGTTTATGTATATTGGCCATGTGTGTATATATTCTTTAAGAATGCATTATTATTTTGTTTTCCTTGTATTTTAGCTTTACAAAAAGTTGTACTCTGTTAGTCCCTTGAAGTTTGCTCTTTTGCACTTAAAATTGTTTCTAAGATTCATCTACGTTGTAATAGCTATGATTCATTCATTTTCATCTGTATAATACCACAGCAAGCACATAGAACACAACTTAGCCATTCACATATTGAATAACATTTGGGCTGTTTCCAAGTTTTTGTTATTATACACGATGCTGCTATGAACATTCTTGTATATGAGTGCCTTTGTTTTTAGTAAGATTTCTAAAGAGGTTTCTAAGATGGTCCTAGATGGTCCTCTTGGTCTGTGTACCCTGTGTTGGGGACCATTGCCTCTTGTCTTACTTTATGGAAGAGTTTACATCATATTGAAACGACCTGTTCTTGAATGTTTGATAAAACTCACTTATAAAGCCATCTGAGCCTTATGTTTCTTTGTGGGAATAATTTGTTTTGTTTTGTTTCATGCCCAGGGTCCACTGTGTATCCCTGCAGTCCTCACTGTGTGGATCCATCTGCCTCTGTCTCCAAAGTGCTGAGGTTAAAGGTGTGCACCACTGTGTCCAGCTCTTTGTAGACATAATTTTAACTACTGGTTCCAATTATTTAAAAACTATAAACTATTTTGCCTCCTGAGTCATTTTTCCAGTTTAGTGCGCATTTTATATATATATTTTTTCTTTTTCTTTGAAACAGAATCTCAGTATATAGCCCTGGCTGGCCTGTAACTCACTGTGTAGATAAGGTTGGCCTCAAATTCAGAGATCCTCCGCCTCTATCTCCGGAGTGCTGGGACAGAAGGCGTGCCCCGTCATGCCCAGCTCATTGTTCTTCTCAAACATGAAGTTAATGCATTCTAGTTTCCTTTCCACTTCCACTGTTTGCTTGTGTCATTGCCCCCACCCGACCCCATGATCAGTTGTACCTGAGAGTTTTCTTGTAAATTTTCAGATGCTACTATGGGCTTTGTTGATCCTATCATTTATTTTCCATTTTGCTAATTATCCATAGGGTTTCCTATTTTTGAAAGTTTGATTTTATGTTTCCATATAGTTATTATCCTCTTTTTAAAGACACATTTGGATTTTTGTTTTTGCAGCCCAGGCTACTGTTGCATGGAGAGGCTGCATGTTTGTCCCAGCTGCCCTGCTAGCTTACACCCGAAATAACCACACAGAAAACTGTGTTAATTAAAATACTGCTTGGCCATTAGCTCTAACTTCTTACTGGCTAACTCTTACATATTAGTTTAACCAATCTCCATTAATCTGTGTATCACCACGTGGCAGTGGCTTACCAGAGAGTCTAGCCAGCTTCTGTCTCAGGCAGGGGATCCATGGCTTCTCCCTGACTCTGCTCTTCTTCCTCCCAGAATTCAGTTCTGTTTTCTCCACCTACCTAAGTTCCGCCCTAACAACTAGGCCAAGGCAGTTTCTCTATTCATTAACCAATGAAAGCAACACACAAACAGAAGGACCTCCTACACCAGGCTACCTCTAAATAACTATGTACCTGAAGATCACCTCGAACTTTTGAACCATTACAGGCACTAGGATTACAGACATGTGCCACTTATGCAATGCTGGGCTGGAACCTAGGGCTCCATGCATGCAAGGCAAACACTCTACCAACTGAGCTACATATATACCCTGGCCTTTTTTATAATATCTTAATGTAGACATCTTGTTGTGGTTACAGGATATCTTTTTGTTTTGGTTTGGCTTGGTTTTTGGAGAGAACTCAAGACAGTCTTGAGTGCTGAAACTACAGCTGTCACCGCCATGCTGGTTTCAGCCTCTTCTGTGTTATGAACCTCCACCCCAGCTGAGGCTGAGGGTCACATGGTGTGCAAGCACTCACAGCACTGAGGTACATACTTAGGCTTTGTTTTGTTTTGAGACGGGTTCTGGGTATGGGAAGTCTGTGTAACCTAGACCAGCCCCTAACTTGTGATCCTCCTGCCTCAGCTTCCACAGTGCTGGGATTGTGGGTATGTGTCACATACCCAGCTATTTTAAAACTCCACTTCCCACAACTCATGAGGCTTTCTGTTCTGTATAATAATACTTTCATTATTATTTAATTTTTCAAATATTTAAATTACCTTTATGACATTGTGTATATGTATATTGTATATGTGTGTACACATGTAAAGGGCTGAGCTTGAAATTAGGTGTCTTCCTCAGTGGCTGTCACCCTACATATCAAGGGAGAATATCTGTTGAGCCCAGCATGCCCTGTTTTGAGCTAGTCTGGGAATCCCTGATTCTGCCTCCTCCATGCTGGGATTACAGGTAGGTTTTTATGCCCGCCAAGCTTTGATTGCTCCAGTTCTTTCTCTCTCTTTTTATTTTTTAATTTTACCTGTTATGCACACAGTGTTCTGTGCTGACCAGAAGAAGGCACCAGATCTCATTACAGATGGTAGTAAGCAACCATGTGGTTGCTGGGAATTGAATTCAGGACCTCCAGAAGAGCATCCAGTGATTGCTCCAGTTCTCGCACACAAGCAAGCACTTTACCCACTGCTGCCATCCCCACAGCCCCTCATGACTTGTTTTGTGGTGTATGTGCTAGGCGAGCGCACTAGGACCACGCGAGTGCTCTACCACTGGCTGTGGCCCTGGTGCTTTACGAGTTATTTCAAAAATTTTATAAATTTCCAAATACCCAAAATTTACATTTTAAAATCTCTTTGATACTGATTTTCAACTTTATCATTAATGTTCAAATAATGTCTCTGAAGGAGAATATGGTGCCTTCATGCCTGTAATTCCAGTGTTTGGGAGGCTGAGGCAGGAGGATTACAAGGTTGAAGACAGCCTGGGCTATAGTGTAAGTTCTAACTTGGGCTGTAAGGGTGAGACAGTTTCAGAAATTAACCAAACAAAGCAAGGTATGGGTCCATGCCTGCAATCCCATGCTTAGGATGTAGAAACAGGAAGATCAGAAGTTTAAGACCAGCCTTAGTTACATAGTGAATTTTAGGCTAGCCAGAGCTATGTGAGACCTTGTCTCACATACATACAAAGCAAGAGTTGGGCAGGGTGCAGAGGGAGGGCACAGAGAGATGGTTCAGGAGAAGTTAGTTCCTAGCGTCCACATTTGTGGTTCACAACTGCCTAAATTCCAGCTCCAGAGGATCCTACATCTCCAGGCCCTTTAGGCACCTGCACACATGCACACACACAATTAAAATAACTTTTAAGAATTTTTGGAGCTGGGGAGATGGCTCAGTGGTTAAGAGCACTGACTGCTCTTCCAGAGGTCCTGAGTTTGATTCCCAGCAACCACATGGTGGCTCACAGCCATCTATAATGAGACCTGGCGCCCCCTTCTGGCATGCAGGCACACATGGAAGGAATGCTATACACTTGATAAATAAATAAATATTTAAAAATACTTTTAATAGGTAGAATAATCTGATACGTATTTCTTAAAACACAGCCTCTTCTTCACAAACCTATAAACACACACAGAAAGTATCTTTGGTACCAATTCTTTTAAATTTGTTGGGATTTTTATGTTTTCTGACTTAACCTGGGCATCTAAATCTGTGATGCCTCCTTGTCCAAGATAGCTCATTTACTCATATATTTTGTACTTTGAGGTTTTGAATGCATATTTTGTCAATCTCCCAAGAATCCTAAGGACCTAAATTAGAGATAATTCTCCATTGGCTTCTTCCAGGAACCAGGGCATGCACCAACCTAGACACAAGCTGGCACTTTCAAGAACCCAGAGTTGGTGGGCTGTAGCTTGGTGGGGCGGAATGCCCACCCCGTGGGAGGCTCAGGGTTCAAGTGAGGGGAAGTCCAGGATTTAACTAGACCTCTGGTTTTGGCTGTCGACGGTGCTCCTGTGGGTGTCCTCGGGAACCTGGTTCTCCTACATGCCACTCCTCGTCATCGCTCACCTTTGCGTAGCTTTTAGCATAATGTCTTACACTTTCCTCCTCTAGTGCTCTCCCTTGCTTTCTAATGATCTTGGCATCATGCTAAACTTAGGTGATAACTGTAATGGAGAGAGCTTTTGATTTTATCTGTGCTGTCATATATGTGTCTATGAATGTGACTCTGCTATTTCCCCTTGTTTCTTGAAGTGTTGTGTACTTAGCACTGGTCTGTTTAGACCCTGTCTTCAGCCATTCTAGTTGGGAAGGCCCACAAGCAATTACGTCCGCAGTGTCAGTTTTCTGGGTAAGCACAGAGCCCCTGAAGCCCAAGAGGCAGCATGCAGATCAGATGGGGATCAGGAAGGACTTCCTAGAGGAGGTAAGCAGGATGCAATGGGATCCCCTGCTGAATCACAAAGCAGGGACAGCATGGGGCATAGAGGGACCAGAAAGCAAGGTCCTGATGGTAGATATAGGGACAAGTGGGCTGAGTGATCTGAGGAGGCAGTGATGAAGGGGCGAGCGGGCATGCGTTAGTCAAGCCTATAAAGGTGAAGAGGCGGAAGCTTCCAGTAGAAGCAAGGGCACGTGGCATGGGGGGGGCAGAGATGTGTGAATTAAGGTTGTTAGGCTTGGTGGCAAGTGCCTTTGCCTGCTGACCCATCTTACTAGCCTGATTTGCATGGATTATTAAAATATTGCTTTGCCTATCCTATTGTCAGATGTAACCTGGGGTCTGGAGAGATGGTTCAGTCAATTAAGTACCCCTTTACAAGCATAAGGGCCTGAGTTTAGATCCCCAGCATCCACCGAAAAGCCAGGCAGTGTAGCACACCTAACCTCACTGCTGGGGGATTGGGCAGACATAAGAGAATCCTTGAAGCTCACTGGCTAGCCAGCCTAGCTGGATCGATGAGCATCTGAAAGATGGAAAGCAATCAAGAAAGACACCCAGCATTGACTTCTGCCATTGATCTAGCTCTGCAGACCAGGCTGGCCTTGGACTCAGAGACCCACCTGCCTCTGCCTCCCGAGTGCTGGGGGTAAAGGTGCCGGCTTATTTTTTAATTGTGTTTTACTTTGTGTCAGTGCATGCATACCGTAGTGCGTGAGTACAGGTCGGGGACAACTTGGGGAATCAGTTCTCTCCTTTGGCCATGTGGGTCCTAAGAGTCAAACTCAGTAATCAGTGTCAAGTGCCTCTGCCCACTGAACCATCTTGTAGCATGACAGTCTTTTGCCTTTGGGTTGTTTGTTTTTATTTTTTGTGTTTTTGAGACAGGGTTTCTCTGTGTAACCCCAGTTGTCCTGGAACTCACTTTGTAGACTAGGTTGGCCTTGAACTCAAAGACTTGCCTGCCTCCCAAGTGCTTGGATTAAAGACATGCACTGTCTCCTCCTCCCCGACAGTTCTTTTGTCATTTATTTATTTATATTCATTGGCTTTTTGAGACAGGATTTCTCTATGTAACAGCTCTGACTGTCCTGGAACTTGCTTTGTAGACCAGGCTGACCTCAAACTCACAAAAATCCACCTGTCTCTGCCTCCTGAGTGCTGGGATTAAAGGTATGTACCACCACTGACCAGCTTTATCTCTTTTAAAACAATAATGGTTTTATTTATTCTTTGAAAATTTCGTACAATATATTGTATTATTTGCCCTCAACTCCTCCCCCACCTTGATAACCACCCAACTTCATGTTCTTTCTCTCTTAAGCAAAAAACACATGGAGTCCAGTTTGTTTGACTGATTACTGCTGAGAATGGGGCCCGCCCAGAGTGTAGCTGATAGAGACAGTGTCACTCCACTGAAGGAAAGGGGTTCTCCCTCTACCAGCCGCTATCTGTCACTTGAGAATAGCTTCTTGGTGGGGAGTGAGACTTTGTGCCCACATCCCCACCTCCATGTTTGGAGAGATCGCTGGCTTGAGCAGGTCTTGTGTGTGCTGTCACAGCTTCTGAGTCTGACTGTGTGTCTGCTATGGAAACAGGTTCCTTTAAGTCACTTACCTCCTCGGCATAGAGCCCTGAGCTCTGAGGGAAAAGAAGCCCAGTTAGGGCCGAGCCAATAATATCTCTTAAGGATGGAGGACAGGGCTGGGGAGACAGTTAGTGGTAGAGCACTTGCATGGCACACACAAAGCCTCGGGTTCAGGCCCTAATCCCTCACAAAAGGAAAAGAGGAAAGCTACCCACTAAATCAGTATAGAAGTTCCTAAAAAAATACTAGGATACTACTAAGTGAGTTCTAGGACTTACATAGATATTCTCTCTTTCTCTCTCTCTCTTTGTATGTACGTATCAATCACATATGGTAATGAACTTTTAATTCTAGCACTTTGGAGGCAGAGACAGGTGGATCTCTGAGTTTGAGACCAGCCTGGTCTACAAAGTAAGTTTGACCAGCCTAGTTAGACCTGTCTCAAACACATATGCACACACACGTGTACATATATAGATTTACTTAGTAAAGATGAGATATTTGTTTACTGGAAAGATCATGAATGCCAGCCTTAGGTTTACCACTTACCATGTGTGTGTGTGTGTATGTGTGTGTGTGTGTGTGTATGTGTGTGTGTATGTGTGCAGGTGCCTGTGGATGCAAGAAAAGGGTGTCAGATTCCCTCTGGAGCTGAAGTTACATGTGGTTTTAAGCCACCTGACACCTGAAGTCAGTGCTAAGAACTGAACTCTGGTCCACCATAAGAACAGCAAGCACTATCAACCACTGAGCTGTCCCCAGATCCTCACCATACGGTTGTTTTTGTTTTGTTTATATTGTTTTGTGTATATGGATGTTGTGCCTCTGTAAGTCTGTGCACAGTGTGCATACTGTTGCCTGTAGAGGTCAGAAGGCATTGAATCTCCTGGAACTGGGGTTATGGAAACTTGTGAGCCGCCAGTGCTGGGAGCTAAGCTGAGGTCCTTTGGAAGAGTAGCCTGTGCTCTCAACTGCTGAGCCATCTGTCTAGCTACACCACATGATTCTGAACATTTATTGTCTAGTTTTTGAAATTTTATATTGCAACCCATTAGTGAACTATGAAATCTATTCAGAAGAATGCAAAACATTGTTTCTAAAAGGGAAATAAAATAAGACCCAAAGTATAAGAGTGCTGCACACAGACATTAGTTCATGAAACTCTTATTTCATATTAAATATGCTCATTTATTTTTCAGTGATCACAGTATAAAATGCGCTGGCATTTTAAATGTGTATGTGTGTTTTGCCTGCATGTACTTATGTGTACCATGTCTGTGCAGGTCCCAGAAGACAGCATCAGATCCTCTGGCGCTAGAATGGTTGTGTGCCACTATGTGGATAAGAGGAATTGAACTTGGGTCCTTTCCAAGAGCAATGAGTGCTCTTAACCACTGAGCCATCTCTCCAGCTCCAGAATCTACGTTTAAAAAGCTAGGTGCAGAACTGGAGAGATGGCTCAGTGGTTAAGAGTTCAATTCCCAGCACCCACATGATGACTCACAAGCCTCTGTAATGAGATCTGGTGTCCTCTTCTGGTGTGCAGGTAGACATGCAGGCAGAACACTGTGTGCATAATAAATAAATAAATCCTATAAAAAGAAAGGATAAAAATCCAGGTGTTGCTTATAACCCAACACTGGGGAGGTGAAGATCAGAGGGTCCCTGGGGCTTGCTGGCCAGCCAGGCCACTGAGATCTCTCAAAAAAATAACAAGCCCAGAGTGTATGGCACCTGAGGGAACACCACCAAAAGTTATCCTCTAGCCTCCACAAGCTTGTGTGTGCGCGCACACATATACTTGCACACCAACAAACGCATGCGCATACACATAAAAAGAGGTTTATTGGTGAGGAATTTAGAGAATAGTGCAAATATTATACTTCAATGTTGGATACACTTCTCATAGTTTTGCTATTTGAAAATGAGATTTGAATGTAATGTGCTATGCTTTTCATGGTTTTATGATTGACACAGAGACGGAAGGGAAGCTAAGAAACCTGCCTATGATCCCAGCATTCAGGAGATGGGGGTAGGAGGCCATCTCCACAGGGAGATCCTATTTTATTGAGACAGGGTCTCTTTATGTAACTCTGCCTATCCTAGAACTCATTATGTAGACTATACTAGCTTTGAACTCACAAAGCCTCTGCTGGGAAGTCATCATACCCAACTTAAATCTTGTTTTGTTTGTTTGTTTCCCCAAACAAAACAAAATAGGATGAAGGCTTAAAAAAAAAAAAGGAAAAAGGAAGTATAGAAAAATTAATTTAGTCAAACCCATGGATTTAAAGTATTTTAAATTTATTCACTTTTGAAAAATAAACATTCCCAAATAAAATGTCAGTGAAATATTCACATTGTCTTACAATTTTACAAATCTTTATGCCCCACTAAATTTTCATATCTGCTTCTACAACTTGATGCTGTATCAACAAATACAACTTTTTCCTGTGGATTCTTAGAATGCAAAGATAAATCCTTCCCTTCCTTTAGGACAGCACTTCTCAGCCTGTGGGTTATGACCTCTTAGGCAAACTTTTGTCTCCAAAAATAAGTACACTACGATTCATAACAGTAGCAAAATTATAGTAATGAAGTAGCAACAAAAATAACTTGATGGCTGGGGTCACCACCTCATGAGGAGCTGTGTTAAAGGGTGTGGAGAGTCACTGCCATGGGAGCACAGGACCTGACAGGACTAAGACTGATTAAAAATTAGGCCTGTAATCCTAGCTGCTTGGGTGGCTGAAATGCGGTTGCAGGTTCAGTGCCTGCCTGGGCAACGTATTGAAAACCTAGCTCAAAAAGGGATACAGCCCACTGGTAGAGCTCTCGCTTAGCATGCAAGAGGCTCTAGATTCAATCTCCAGTACCATATAAATAAATTAAAATGTCAAAATATAGGTAGGAACAAGGCTGGAATGTGTGTAGCAGAGAGTAAACAAAACAAAAACCCTAAACTCTCCAGATAAAAGCAGAAAAACAAAGCTATAAATGCAAAGGCATTTACACCTCTGAGCCATAGAGCTAAACAGAAAACGTGAAGTATACTTTCTACTTTTAACTTAATTCTATGTGATTATGTACATTAAGGAATGGCCTCATTTGGTTAAGAATTTACCACTGACTATAGCTATAAAAAATGCTACCTCTTTTTACATTTATTTGTGTGTGTGCACATGCATGCACGTCTGCTACAGAGTGCATACGGAGGTTCAAGAACAGTTTTCAGAAGTCGGTTCTGTCCTTCCACTATATAGGTTGGGGATCACAGTCAGTCAACATTGGTAGCAAGCCCTTTACCCACTGTGCCATCTCACCAGCTCCAAAAAGTTGCTACCTTTGAAATAAAATCCTCAGTTTGAACAGAGATATTCTATCCCTGAAGTCTTGTTTTTCTGCCAATGGAAAAAATCCCAGGAGGTTGAGGAAGGAGGATCAGTATATATGTAGCCTGGGCCAGGCAGTGGTGGTGCACACCTTTAGTCCCAGTACTTGGGAGGCAGAGGCAGTACTCTGTGAGTTTGAGGCTAGCCTGGTCTACAGTACAAGTTTCAGGACAGCCAGGGCTACATAGAGAAACCCTATCTCAAAGAAACAAACAAACAAAAAAAAAGCAACAAAACTAAAATGTCACAAATAAAACCCATTATTTTGTATACTAAGATGTAACAAATATATTACCAAAAGTAGAACACAGCTCACCTATGCAGGGCAGTGCACACCTTTAATCCCAGCACTTGGGAGGCAGATGAAGATAACTTCTGTGAGCTGAGACTGTCCTGGTCTACACTGTGAGTTCCAGGCCATGCAGTGCTACATAGTGAGACCTATCTTTAAATTTTTTTTCCTGCCAAAAGTACTTCTCAGGCCTATAATACTAGCATTTGGAAGGCTGAGTTGATGCAAGTTTAGAGTCAACCTGGGTTACATAGTTGAAGACTAAACTGGGCTATAGTGAGACCCCATTTCCAAAAGCAAACACAAATGAACACAAACCCTACTATTAAAAGGGCTTTCAGCCAGGCAGTGATGGTGCACACCTTTAATCCCAGCATTCGGGAGGCAGAGGCAGATGGATGTCTATGAGTTTGAGGCCAGCCTGGTCTAAAATCGAGTTCCAGGACAGCTAGAGATACACAGAGAAACCCTGTCTTGAAAAACAACAAAAACCAAAAGGGGCTTTCATCCTCATTTTGTATTGTTTGTTTTAATATGTTCAGCCTGTCATATCTCTTTGTACAGTATTTAAAGAGTAGTGTTAGGGGCTGGAGAGATAGCTCAGAGGTTAAGAGCACTGGCTGTTCTTCCAGAGGTCCTGAGTTCAATCCCCAGCAACCACATGGTGATCCACAACCATTTATAATGGGATCTGGTGCTCTCTTCTGGCAGAACACTGTATACTTAATAAATAAATAATATTTTTTTTTTAAAAAAGACTAATGTTAGCCCAGCATAATGGCATATCCTTTAATCCAAGCACGTAGGCGGCCAAGACTGGCAAATCTCTGAGTTTGGGGCCAGCCTGGTCTACATAGTTCCAGGATAGCCAGCGCTATGGCTCCAAAAACCAAATAAAATAAAGACTAGTTTTGCAGCCCCATGGAATCCTAGTCTTTAAGGAATGTGTAACAGTTTAAACTCTAGGCCACCACAGGCTCACCAACCTCTTGAGCTGATGCTTGGAAGCTCGCCGAGCACTGTGGAGGAGGAGTGGTGATGGCCTACACAGTGACAGCAGGAAAATGTCCCTTGCACCCTGCTGCTCTTTGATTCCCTTCCATTTCTCTGCTCCCCCTTTAGCCTAGTTTATCTGTTTGTCCTCTTCTCATGACCTGAAAAAAATTCCCATCTCTATTGTTCAGCATATAAGTTTTTACTCTCAGAATGTTCTTTCTTTTTTAATCCCTCTGGATTCTACCTAATATCTCTCCTAAGTTCTGCCTTGAAGTAGTCCTAAGAGCCTTCCATTCGTTCACCATGTCCTATGCAGCCAGGCCTTCATGCCAGTTTAACAAGATTCTTCCTGGGCTGTAGAGATGGCTCAGAGGTTAAGAGCACTGGCTGCTTTCCCAGAGGTTCTGAGTTCAATTCCCAGCATCCACATGGTGGCTCACAACCATTTATGAGATCTGGTGCCCTCTTCTGGTGGGCAGGCATACATGCAGACAGAACATTATATACATAATAAATAAACTTTTAAAAAAAGAAATAAAACAACAACAACAAAAAACCCAAGGTTCTTCCCTTGGTCTATAGCAAGTAAGAACTCCATTTGTCCCACTTTTGTACCTGCTGCAGGTTGAGAGGCATTTCAAGCTATAGCTCTAATTTTATCTGTATGAATGTTTTGCCTCCATGTATGTATGTATGTATGCATGCATGTATGTATGTATGTATGTATCTGGTGCCCACAGGGATCAGAAGGTATTGAACCCCTTGGAAGTGGGGTTACGGATGGTTGTGAGCCACCCTGTGGGTGCTGAGAATTGAGCTGGGGTTTGTCCTCTGAAGAGTAACAAGTGGTCTAAACCATGAGCCATTTTTTCAGCCCCCTCAAGCTACAGCTCTTTATCTGCCTCCCAATTAAATACTGAAGCTGGGACACTCATCACTTGTATTAATGTTCCAGTAACAGACATGTAGTACTATAGTACTTTCTTGATATTCTCCAACCCCCCCACCTTGGAAAATGTTATTACATCATATATTGTTGTTACTATATTGTTATAATAATATTGTCATTATTATACAGAAGCTGAGGTTAAGTCTAGAATAGGGACGTGTTAGATTCCTAAGTACTCCACAGGCGAGTGGCTTAAACCAAGGAATATAATAGCAGCCTGGGAAAACAGACTGTCTCTAAAACGGGAAAAGGTGTTGGGCGGGGGGTAAAGAAAGAAAAGGGGAAAGGGAAAGAAAGAAAAAAAAAGAAAACTGAAGGATCTCAAATCAGCTTGTAAGTACAGTGAAGATGGCATCCAAGATCTAGTTCAACCAGCTTCCAGCAAGATATTAAGATCCTTCCCCTACAAGGGGCCTTAGATACTAAGAAAAGTCCTAGAAAGGCACTGGGGCAGTTGTTCTGAGGAAGGGGAGGACTTTCAATAATATAACAAACAAATATCACAAAACCAACATCAGAAGCCTGTCTCCAGGGCCTGCTTATGTCTGTCTAGTCTCAAATGATTTTGTTTGGTTTGGAAAAAGTAGTACGTCCTCTAAGCTTTTGTCGTTTCACTCACCTCTCCTAACCTGGCTTGTCCATCCTCTGAGGTCTAGGCAGCTGGACGCTGAGGCCAAAGGCTATCCAAGCTGGGGGTGACCTCGGAAGCAGAACCTTGGCCCAGAGTATTGCTGCTAACGGTTGGACTGCGCCATTCCTGAAGCTACAGGGGCATACTCTTGGCATCGTCCTTAAAGATGAGTAGGAAAAGGAAAGTGAGGGTGACTGTCCTCCTCTCTGGTCCCTTCTCTTTCTCATCCAGCATGGGTTCCGCCGGCTGATTTACGAAGGGAATCCTGTAGGATAGTAGAAGGAGGAAAAAAACCACTGATGGCAATTACAGTAACTCAGTGGCTTATACATAGGAATTATTTACATATAATTTGCATGTTGGTGTACTTGTGGAAGTACATAAAACTTCAGTACATTCCCATCCTGCCGTGTATCCAGCCTTCAGAATTTCCCTCTCGGCTTCCTTAGTAAAGCCTGCCTCTTAGGTCCGCCCTCAAGCACAGGGCCCGCCTTCCACGGGTATGCTCCTCCCTGCTCCCCCGCCCCTTCCCCAGCTTCCAAATAGCTCTTCCCCGCCCCCTTTTTATTTCTGAACAGGCGTGACTCGGGCAGCTCACCGCTCTCCGATTACTATGGGATCGGTAGTGTCCTGACAGCCCGG
This sequence comes from Ondatra zibethicus, assembly GCA_004026605.1. Classification (NCBI taxonomy): domain Eukaryota; kingdom Metazoa; phylum Chordata; class Mammalia; order Rodentia; family Cricetidae; genus Ondatra; species Ondatra zibethicus. Next base: position 74,453 of record PVIU01004918.1, on the reverse strand, counting down.
GAATCAGGAAGGCAAATCCCGGGAAGAAGAGCTCTGGCCCAGGAGACTCTGACATCGAAGCCCGCAGAGGAATTGTTATTTCGGGTCCTGCGTGTGAGGTCCGGGCCAACTTGAGGCAGCGTGAAGGCCCCTTCAGGCGGCGCCGCGGGCAGCCCCGCAGCCGGGGCCTGGTGCAGCCGCCGCGGCCGCTGTCAGGGAAGCACGGGCAGCCAATGGAACCCGGGAGCGGCCGCTGCTGCTGAGGCGGCGGTGTCGGCAGTCCGACCCCGACCGCCTGCACCCTCTCCGCGAGGGTCCCCCGGAGGTAAGCGGCTCCTCCCGCATGAGTCGCCTTTGCCGGGGAGGGGGGGTGTCCTTCTGCCACCCTGTCCCGCACTGCCTACCGCGACCTGGGTTCGACTACAAAACTGCCCTCCTGGTGGGAGCTGCACTCTGAGGTCCTTCACCCTTTCCCCTCGGGCCCAGGGTCGTTATCTCTGCTTTCTGGTTTCCTCTTCTGTTTAGCCCCTCCCTCTGCCCCGTGGATTCCACCTCCCCCCACACCACACACTTATTACCCCTGTTGCCTCTGTCCCTCTAAGCCGTGAATCTTTTCCACATTAGACCCCTCTACAATGTCCATCCCTGTTTGCCCTTCCTCGCCGTGTGTGTTTCTGCTTCCTAACCTTTTCCATGGACTCCGCCTTTATCTCTTTTTCTATTTTGCCCAACTCCTCCGTAGTCTGTGCAACCTCAGCACAGAGTTCCCATTTCCCTCAGCTAAAGATCGTATCCCTCTCTTCTGCTCTGATTCCATTACCTCACCGTAACCCACTCCTCCAGCTCCTGGCTTCCAAGAATTGCCTATTACCTTCTTAAAGGATCTCAGACCATTGTTATCATGCCCAAGATCCCATCTACTTTGACCTTAGTGCTTAACTCTTGTCTGGGGTGCCTGATGATACCTGGACTGTACCTGTAAGAGAAAGTTCTGCTGTGAAAACCCCTTCGGATTAGTGATTTCCAACTTTTCACACACACATACACACAACCCCTGTTTCCAGGATTTTTGCCCATCTTTGTCTCCCTCGGTTGTCTTCCCTGTGGTAACTTTAAGTGATCTCTTTCACACTTTCTATCTCCCACACATCACTATTTCAGATCTGTTAAACCTTGAACGAAGAATAAAATGTGTTGGGAGGAGGGGAGCCTCGGCTGTCTCGGGCTTTTCTGGACAAATGTGTGTTTCTGAAGGATGGAGCAACTTTTAAAGAAGTCCCCGTCAATCACATTCCATGTCGTTGAGTGTTCAGAGGCAACCACTAGGAGAGATGAGCAGGTCTGCATGGAAACTGACGTTGTGAGAAATTGTGCTTCAGGTTATTTATTTGGGATTTTGTTAGGTCACAGGATAGTATCCAGACGGAAGCACAGTGGAATAATGTTGGCTAGTTTCACAAGCACTTGGACATAAGGGGTGAAGTGGTGTGTGTCGGGGTGGGGTGACTGGGAGAAGGAACATGAGGTGATGTGAAGAGCTGGCATATTCAGGATCAGGACCCTTGATTCAGCATGTAACTTCCTCACTTGAACTTGAGAGTGCTCTTTTGAGAAAAATGGCTCATTCTGTAAGCAGTATTGCAGTAATAAGCAAGTAGCAGGATGTCTGCTGGGAGAAGTGTTATACTTTTTTAATTTATAAAACACTGCAGGTTCTCAGGCAAAGGGAATTTATTGCTAGTGATTTTATCATCTTGAGAATTTCCCTCTATTTTGATTTCTCTAGTTTCTAACCGTGAGCATAAAGTCAGTTTGACATAGAGACTCCTGGCCTGCTACTTTCCAACCCTGCCTTTTTCTCTTCCACCACCTAATCCATAACTCCAGATTCTATGGTCAGAAAATGTGTTTCCGGAAGAGCTCTTGGGGAAGCGGGAGCATGCTGGACTCAGCAGCTAACTAGATGCTGCTTTGTCTTCCACACCTCTCTCGGCCTGAGACAGTGAGGAAGGCGCAGGTACTCTGTTCAGTTACACAAGTGGGGTTGTAGTGGTGAACGTCTTTAATCCCAGCACTGGGGAGGCAGAATTTGGATCTCTGAGTTTGAGGTCAGCCTGGTCTACAAATGGATGGAGTTCTAGGACAGCCAGAACTGTTACACAAAGAACCCCTGTCTCAAATTGCCTCCCCCACCAAAAAAAGAAAGAAAATAGTTATATCAATTTGGCCCACTTCTTACTTCAAAGTTACTCAGAGTACAATCTAGTAATCAGTTTATGAGAGACCTTCCCTCCTTAGATGCACCCTTAACCAAAAATGATACCCCTAGTTGTCCTTGCTTCTCATCTGGGGCCACACTGTGTCAGAACGTCTGCTGAACTCTAAGGTAGTAAACTGAGCTGCTTTGGTTTGGGGAAGAGGTTTGGGAGGATCCCTTCACTAATCAGCGTGGGACAAAGAGAGCCTAGTCTAAGCACAGCTAGACTTGAACAAGGAGGACTAGTTCAGAGAAAGGTGAGCAGTACAGGTTGTTGTCTTTGCCATCTGCCAGTCTCATTGGGCTCTTGCAGCAGGCTTGGGCTGTCTGGCTGGAATCTGCTTATACCTGCTACATGGCCTTGCACAGAGTTCTCAGCTTGATCAATATTGACCTAACTGCTGTGAGACCACTGCCCTTCCCCCAAGGCTGTAGCTGAGAATGCCCTCTTCCCTGATGCCACCATCCTTTGAGACCGTGGGCGAACATACTTGGTTCCTGGTGGGGCTTGAGCTGGCTAGACTGCTCAGTCCAGAGTCTCTGTAGGGAAAAATGTAGAAACCATTCTTCCTTTACCATTAAGGTCAAAGGGGGAAGGTGAGTTGAGTTCTTAAAGATTTGTAATAGACCTTAAGACATGAAAAGGAACTTCTTTTTTAAGGAAAAATTTTATTTTATGTGTATGGATGTTTTGCCTGCTTATATGTCCATGGGCCACAGATGTGCCTATGCCTGCAAAGGCCAGAAGAGGATGTTTGTTCCCTCTTCTGTTAAAGATGTTTGTAAGCCACCAGGTGGGTGCTGAGAATTGAACCCAGGTCCTGTGGAAGAGCAGGTAGTGCTCATAACCCTCTCTCCAGCCCCAGCAAGGAACTTAAACAGCAAAACAATCAATCACAGGTGATAGGGAGTCCCTTATGAAGAGCAGCTTATTTTTAAACATTGTTGTTAAAGTACATGTACTTGAAATTGAATGAATGAAATGTGTGCTCTGGCAATGCTGAAGCAGGCATGGGCAGCCAGTATATGGTGGTTCTGTTGAACTCTTCTATATTGGGTTTCATGGTCTACGTTGATGAGGGCAACAGACCAGGTCTCTTCCTCAAGAGGGCACCAGATCTCATTACAAATGGCTGTGAGCCATCATGTGGTTGCTGGGAACTCAGGACCTTTGGAAGAGCAGGCAGTGCTCTTAACCACTGAGCCATCTCTCCAGACTTTGGTAATATTCAATAGTATTGTAGGAATTCATGATCAAAACTAACAGCCCCTTTCCCTTTATCTGTACTTATACTCCCTCAAATCAGAGCTAGCCTCTTTAATTATCTCAGTATAAAGTTCTATCCAAAGCTTATTACCGTAGCTTCTCTTAAATGCTTGTTTCTTGACCCTTCATTGCAAAATAGGATTTGTGTATAGAGGATTCATACTTGTTTAGGTAAATATGACATTATTTTTGTTTCTATCTGAGCCTTTCTTTTCCATTAACATGGATTGGGTTTTGCTGAAAGTCAGAGCCTTGCTTGTGTTAGGTAAATCCTCTGCTGCTGCACTGGACTCTTGGTGCACGACACCCTTGACCGCCTTTTCCATGAACTTCAGCTGCACCTCATACTGTGAGATGCTGGCTCCTTTACCTTTGTTTCCACTTCTTGTGACTCATCTCACAGGATCCTTCAAAGAAAGGAGAGGGAGCTGGCCTGCCTGCTTGGAAGAGCCCTAGGTCAGATGATTCCTAAGATGTCATTCTAGGGGCTGGAGAGATGGCTCAGCGGTTAAGAGCATTGCCTGCTCTTCCAAAGGTCCTGAGTTCAATTCCCAGCAACCACATGGTGGCTCACAATCATCTGTAATGAGGTCTGGTGTCTTCTTTTGGCCTGCAGGCACACACACAGACAGAATATTGTATACATAATAAATAAATAAATATTTTTTTAAAAAGATGTCATTCTGTGAGCCAGGCGTGGTGGCGCACACCTTTAATCCCAGCACTCGGGAGGCAGAGGCAGGCGGATCTCTGAGTTTGAGGCCAGCCTGGTCTACAAGAGCTAGTTCCAGGACAGCCAAAGCTGTTACACAGAGAAGAAACACTGTCTCATACAAAATAAAACAAATCGTTCTGTGAAAATGTAGGAGCATGTTAAAGCATCAGGATTGGTGTGAAACAGTTCATATTTATCATGCATGGTAAAAGACTTGGAGTAATAATGGTGATTGGGTAAGGGCATTGATTTGGGACGCTACTGTCTTTCCTGAAAGTTCAGTCCATTCTAGTAAGTCTTTTCATGAAGACTGTTTTCATAAAATTCTGTGCAGCTGACTTTGCTTGCACAGAATTTTTGAGGTGCTCAGTTGAAGAGAGCCTGGTTAAATAGATAACATTCCCTCCAGAGTCCTCTGTAGACATAACTGCTCAGGCTCACGAAAAACATGTGGCCACCTTCTCTGCTCTGCAGAAACTGCTCTGTACTACCATAACCTGGATCGACCCTGATTCTCAGACTTTCTCTGCTATATTAGGTGTTTTTCTCATTGCTACCACAAAACACCTGACAAGAGCAACTTAAGGAGAGTGTTTTGGCTTAAAGTCCATCGCAGTGGGCGGAGTGTGATGTCAGGAGTGAGGCAGCTGGTTACTTTGCGTCTGCAGTCAGGATCGAGAGAGCATGAATGGTCATACCTTACTGTCTCCTTTTGATTCAGTCTGGGCCCCCACCCCATGGATTGGAGCCTCCAGTATTTTGGGTTTTCCCACCTCAGTTAATTTAGTCTAGACAATCCCTCACAGACATGCATACAGAGGGTTGTTTTCATGGTGACTCCAAATTCTATAAAGTTGATTTAAGATCATGCCTGCCTTGCCTGGTTTCATGGGGCACAATTATCAACACTTTAAGCTCTGATCTTTTCCCAGCCCTGTTCTCCTTTCCTGGTAGTCAAGATGCCAGGCTCAAACAAGGAGGCCTCTTCTTTTTCCCTCCAGTCTGTCTTAAGGAGAGTTTAGACTCTCAGTGTGGTGTTGATCCTCAGCTGTGTGGACTCCACGGTTTGTAGGAGGAAGAGTGACAAATGCAAGGCTTGTTTCCTCCTCTTTTTGTCACTGCATTTTAATCCTTTTATTTTCTTTAGAATAGTTTGTGCTTCAAGGGTTATTTTTCATTGCATTTAAAGATGAAGAAATTACTGTTGAAGACCATATTTGAATTAGATTTTGGAGAATTCCTTATTTCTCTTATTCATGTATATGTGTGTCTGCCCATATATATTAATTAGTGCTTGCGTACATACATGTGGAGGGCAGAACCCAACTTTAGGTTGTTCATCAGATGCTGACCATCAACTTTTTCTAAAAGACAGGAGTTCCTTAGCTTGCCGCTGACTAAGTACAATAGACTGGTAAGTCCTAGCGATCTGCTTGCCTCTGTTTCCCCAGCACCAGGGATCACAGTGTATGTTGCCATGCTAGGCTTTTTTGACACGGGTTCTGGAGATTAAACTCAGATCATTGTGCTTGCATAGCAAGCATTTTCCTATCTGAATAATCTTTTCAGTCCCTGTTTCTATTATCTTAATTGCCAATGTGATCTAACCCTATTCTCTCCCATAATCCTTCTCTCTGACTTGTGGTCCCTGAGTCCCCAAGAGCTTGGTGGTATGCTTGTATAGCCAGGTAGAGATGCTTATAGAAAAGAGAAGTTGTGCTTATCTGCCCTACATTTTTGGTTTGGTTTGGGGGTTTTTTTGTTGTTGTTTTTTATATGTTTTGATTTTAGTTTTAGTTTTGTTTTGACAGTAGTCTCTTGTAACCCATGCTAGACTAGTCACTAAGTAGCTGAAGATGACTTTGAACTCTTGATCCTCCTGCCTCTACTATTCAAATGCTAAGATTACAAGTATATACTACCATGCCCTACTCTTTAAAAAAAAATTATGTATTTCGTGTGTGTGTATGTGTGTGCATGTGTGTACATACACAGGTACACACATGCCATACCATGCATGTGAAGGTGAGAAGAAACCTTTCATGATTTGATTGTTTCCTTCTGCCTTGAGCTCAAAGGATGGAAGTTGGGCCACCAAGCTTGCATTACAAATGCTTGCATTACTGAGCCTATGTCATCTGCCCTGTGCCCTGCTTTTTCTGTATCTGTTGATATCATCCAGTTCTTGGGAAGGTCAGGAAGTCTGTTCACTGTGGATCCCGGGCTGAACCTGGGAGATTGTCTTCTTTTGCCTTCAGGATAAAAGGATAATGGTATCTTTCCCTGCCTTCCTGGTGCCAGTAATAAACAAAATTCTAATTAATTGGGACAGGAAAATTAATTTCCTATGAAGTCTAAGACACTCTTGTGTGTGAGGATGACTGAGCTTCATTTCCCTTGGAAGTTTGGGGGTGGTTGTTTTTGTTTTGTTGTTTTTTGTTTTGTTTTACTTTGTTTTTTGAGACAGGATTTCTCTGTGTAACAGCTCTGACTATCCTGAAACTTGCTTTGTAGACCAGGCTGGCCTTGAACTCAGAGATCTGCCTACCTCTGGAGTGCTGGGATTAAAGGTGTGAGCCACCATAGCCTGGTGGTTGCTTTTGTTTTTATGGTGCTGGGGATCAAACACAGGGCTTTGTACATGTTAGACAAGCACTCTGCTTCTAAACTTTGCTCTCAATACCCCTTTAAAATGTTTGGCTTTGTTTTTAGATTATCCCATGTAATCTGGGCTTTGAACTTGTTGTATAATTGAGGATAACCTTGTGTTCTTGATCATCCTGCCTCTGACTCTCAGTAATTACAGTTCTGCACCCCATACCAGATCCCCTTTAAGGTTTTGAAAAGCAGACTTTTAGGAGCTTTGTGATTTAGAAGTCTCTGGAATAGAAAAGGATGAGTCAAGCATACAGATACTGGGAGTTAGTTGAACAGGGCTGATCAAGGTAGAAGACCTAGAAGGTGAAGGTCCCAATTATGAGAGTGTTCTACAAAGGTGTGGCAGGGAGTGATTCAAGCTGCTTTATTATTCCTGTGCAACCTACAGTTGGATTAGAGGCAGATCCACATAGGCAGCCATGCTAGTTCTACTGCTCAGAGGCACTGCCTAACTCTGGGAGAGAGTGTAGTGAAAGGCGCCATCTTCTTATCGATACCAAGTCCAGACTTCATTAGGAAATACAATAATACTTTTTTATTGATATTTATTGAGCTCTACATTTTTCTCTGCTCCCCTCCCTGCCTCTCCCCTCCCCATCAACCCACTCCCAAGGTCCCCATGCTCCCAATTTACTCAGGAGAACTTGTCTTTTTATACTTTCTACTTCCCATGGAGATTAGATCTATGTAAGTCTCTCTTAGTGTCCACATTGTTGTCTAAGTTCTCTGGAATTGTGGTTTGTAGGCTGGTTTTCTTTGCTTTATGTTTAAAATCCACCTATGAGTGAGTACATGTGATAATTGTCTTTCTGTGTCTGGGTTACCTCACTCAAAGTAATGCTTTCTGGCTCCATCCATTTGCCTGCAAATTTCAAGATGTCGTTATTTTTTTCTGCTGTGTAGTTCTCCATTGTGTAAACATACCACATTTTTTTTTTAATCCATTCTTCAATCGAGGGGCATTTAGGTTGTTTCCAGGTTCTGGCCATGACAAACAAAGCTGCTATGAACATAGTTGGGCACATGTCCTTGTGGCACGATTGAGCATCCTTTGGATAGATACCCAAAAGTGGTATTACTGGGTCTTGAGTAAGGTTGTTTCCTAATTTTCTGAGAAATCACCACACTGACATCCAAAGGGTTGTACCAGCTTGCATTCCCACCAGCAATGCAGAAGTGTTCCCTTTTCCCCACAACCTCTCCAGCATAAGTTGTCATCAGTGTTTTTGATCTTGGCCATTCTTACAGGTGTAAGATGGAATCTCAGAGTTGTTTTGATTTGCATTTCTC